>OX451217.1:1522184-1741781 GCA_949628195.1 Phasia obesa
GGGTGCGGGTTTCCTGATAAGCTGACCTTGACTAATTAACGAAATGGCCATAGAAACTAGCTTACCCCGTAACAATCAATTTCAGTCTATCTGTAAAAATTTAGATTAAAAGCACGCAATTATATTCACTATAAAAGTATAGTCACTTGTTAAAAACAAGCAAAAAAATATTGGTGAATTAATAAACATTAGAAGAATTTTTATTCTTTGCAAAAATGTTTTAATTAACAGACATGTTGGGATTGTAAGATTTTGTAGTCTACCATTTTTTTTAATTAAAAAATTTATTTAAACAATTTCTACGAAAACCTAGTTTTTAGAATGAATATTTTTTTATTATACTTTCATATTAGAACCTTATTCGAACTGAAATTTTTTAAGTCCGAATATTTTGCTCAATAAAGTTATTCCAACATCACAGCAATTTAGTAATTATTTGGTCAAACGTTTGTAAACAAAATCATTGTAAAGAAAATATTTTCTAATTGAACTTGACAGATAACAGGATCATTTACATTTAATTACAAAATTAGTTTTTTTTAGAAGTTCAACTTTGCTTCTGCCGTTTTTTCCGAGACTCTTGTTATTTAAAGTACAATAACAATACAATATCATCCAAGTTTTAAAAGTTTCTCATAAAAGTCACTTTATAGTGTCTTTTGCTGTATTAATAATTGGGATGCCAATCGTAACTACCTTTTTAGAATCCTTAGTTTGGGAAAAGAAATTTGGTGTTTTAGAATTTTTGGGAGTCCGGAATTTTTCAGGATTTGTTATAGTAATACTCACAATAATTTAATTTTTATTTACTGATTTTGAAATCATAATTTACTAATTATACATTAATTATTTATTAATTAATAAAAATTTGTGCTAATTTTATTTTTTGTTGGAATCTATTTTTTAAGAAATTAGGTTCGTGAAATTTAAACTTTTTTGGTGTAATTCTTTTGGATGAATTTAGATTTTTTTTATTAAACTTTTGACTCATTTGTAATTCTTGATTTTTTTTCGAAGAAAATACAGACACTCGTCATATTTTGCCTATTGAAGGAGTATACTATCAAAAAATACTGCTAATCCATTAGTATACTAAAACGTACCACTAGTTATCTGGGGCCTTGAAAAATTCATACATACATTCTATGTAATAAATAATTATTAGGAGCTTCCAAATGGCATTCGTATTTGCGGCAGTCACTAAGTATAAAATAATCTGCTTTGGGTGACGTATTGATTTTCTTAAGCCAATTTTTACTTTACCATATGTAGTATTAGTAAAGTATAGTAATCGTGAAAAAATCGATGTCGGGATTTCAACGGATTTATACGGTTTGAGGTCTTCTGAATCCTTTTTGACTATTTTCGCGATAATGTCTATTTTTATGCCACTGTTTTTGTTTTCTCCGTACAGGTCTTACCGTTTGACATATCCGAATGAAGTTCAGTATGTGCTAAATAGTTTTTAGGAATAACGGGGAGGGAGCAAGGGGTAGTTTACTTGCCACCCCAAAACGAAAATAATTATTTTTTATTTGAATATACATGCTTTGAACTTTTATTCTTTATATAGTGGACATTTCTTGTATAGTGGACATTTAATTGCAGATGTGTATTGTAATGCTGGCAATTTCTGCTACTTTTCATTACTCGATACTACTCATCACTACTTATCAGTTGGGTACTCAATACTTTTGCTTACATAATAAAAACGCACTGTTAATCAGAATTTTGATGAAGTCGTTCAATTTTCTATTTAATTTGTTTCTAAAATTATATCGTTAAATGTATCGAGTAACTACTTTTGAGTATTGAGTACTCAACAAAAATGATCAAATACTAGGTACTCGATACCCACTACTCAATGCTTTGCCAGCACTAGTGTATTGTACTCATTTTAAACGTTGGATTTTATTAAACGTTGGAAATTTAGAACTATAATGTGATTGAGTTTATCGCCCTGTCTTGGACAATGGATCAATGTTTGCGTATGAAAGCAAAAGCCAGTTGGAAATTTTCACATGGATAAATGAAAGCCCTATAAATTTCGATTAACTCATAATTTATTAACAGTTTTGTATTATACATAATGAAAGAAATTTCCCCAAAATTTCTATAATCATTGATAATGATCGAATTTCGATCATTGGCAGATCCTTAGTACTTTTAAAATGCCCAACAAATGACAAGAATTTGGCTTCAATACTGACAATTCAAATTTTGCGATACAAGTTAATTAATAAATTAAATTATTAAGGCTGAAGTCATCTATTAAATGCGGCGGAAGCAAATTTTAATACCTAATATGTTAATAAATTCGTATTAAACTTGTTTCTGAAATAGATGAAGTATGATTTGGAATTCGCCCAAAATAAGTTATAAACAATGCGTTAATTATTAAAAATAGATAAATAAGAGTTGTTGGTACTTGTTGAAACAATTTCTCAATTAATAAAAAGTTTGTGCCGAAAAACATAACTTTATGAATTTAACTAAAATTTTAACTGTAATTAAAAATTTCTCTACCTCCTTCTGTCTAACATTTATATATGATATTTTAATGTATATGAAATTTTCTATACTTTGAAATTAAAAAAAAAAAACAAATAATAATAAAAGAAAAACAAATTTACTTTTTAAATAATATAAAGTATTTTTTATTACACAATTAAAATTATATAATCATTTTGTTTTTTGTGGTTTCCTTTTTACTAAAATATAAAGAACATAATAAAAAATAAATGGAAGCTAAAACCAAATCACTATTTAAACTATAAAAATAAAAACAAACAAAAAAATTTTATATTAAATTTTTGAACAATTTTTATTTAATATATACTAAGTATGTATGTATAAAAAAAGATGAAAAGACTTAAGATTCTTAACAGATTGCACTTTCCATAAATTAAATATGTTTTTATTTTTATTTTTATTCTTCCTTTTGCTTTTTCATTTAAATATTTGTATTGAGTGTAAATAGGGCAGTGTAAGGGCAGTTGTTTTATTTTTCTTCAATATACAAACATTAAGTTAAGTTAAGTTAAATTTATTTATTAATTACTTTAAAAAAAAAAAATTATAGAATACAAAACAATTGCAAAGAACAATTTATTCGAATAGAATTTTTATATTTTGTAAAAATAACAAACGGGCAGTGCTAAAGTAGTTTAGAAATTAAAAAAGTAACAAAAGTAAAATGATCTAAAAGTTTTCCAAAAATATAAAATAGTCTTTGAATTTCGTTTTTTAGGAAACTTAGAAAAAAAGTATGTAGTTTAAACCGTTTTGTTTATGTTTATAAACTAATATTTCTATACAAAAAATAATAATAAAAACTTAATAGAAAATAATTATTGCCATCATGTGTATACCAAAAAAAAGAGTACATACATATATGTTTATTTTGTTATTTTCACAAATTAAGAAAATAGTATATCAACATAAATTTCCATTAAAAAAAAATTTTAAGTGTCTTGAAAAACTTAAAATGCTCGTAATTAACTTTGTCACCCTGCTTACTTAAAAAGATAAATAAATAAATAATTCTGCTTATTGCTGCACTAGGTGCAAAGTAATTCATTAATTAGAACAATTAAGTATTTGATTTGGATTATTTTTTTCGAACAATTAACTTGATGGTTTCAAATAATCTATTAAAAATTTAATATTTGTTAATAAATGTTTAAAATAAATTTTTTAAATGTCGCCTTGAAATCATGCTGAAAGAATTTATTTTAAAATCAAAATCTTTTAAGATAAAATTTAGGTTTTTGTAATTGTAATCTAAACATATTTTTTTTTTTCAATTTCTTTATGAAATATTACTTTCTGTTGTATATTTGGATTTAAAATATCACATCAATTAAAATTATATAAACTGAGAGATCATAAAGCCTTTAAGGCTTTAAAACAATTAAGTTTATAAAGAAAAGAAAATATTGCTTGATATTTTGTATTATTTTTAATGTGAACGTTTTATTTTTCAAGTTGCATGTTAAAGATTGTTGTAATTTAATTTTTTCGAAATTCATTTCCGAATATGAATTGACGATGTGTCAGTTGGAGACATACTACCGAAAGGGATTTTTATAATTTTAGATGCTTAAAACGAATTACTAGAATCTCATTTTTTCTTTTCTTTTTTGCTTAAAACTTTTAATGGAAGTTCAGAAATGTTTGGAAGACATTTTGATTTTCGAAAAATGTATTTCTTAATTTGTAAAATTAACAAACTAAAAGTTTCTACTCTTTAAGTTTGGTTTTTTATTTTTATAAATTTATTTTAAAATATTGCATGTTTTTTTATAATATGGATTTGTATAACAATTACGATGGTACATATTTTATAGTTTTTAAAAAAATTAAACAACATTTGAAATAATCAAATTTTTTCTTTTAAATAAAAATAAGCAACAAAAACAAATAAAAAAATTTACAATATATTATTAATAAAATAATTACATTATTTAAATAAAAATCATCATCATCATCCTTATCGCGCAATCAATCTGTCAATCAATCAATATAAACAAATTACACTCAAAAAACTTAAAAACTAAAACTTAAATTAAGAAGAAAAATAAAATACAAAAAAGGTGAGGAGTAGTAAAAGTATTTATATAAATTTAATCTAACAATATAATAGAATATTTAAACTACTTCGTAATAATATTTATATTAATAATAATAATAAATCTTAAACATTATTAACAATTGCAATACAATAATCATCATATTTAGTAATAAAAAACTTCTTGAATTTATACTTAAAAACTGCAATTATTATTTATTAGTTATTCTTTAATTCTGTTTGGTTGTTCTTACAAGATAAATAATTAAAACTGTTACAATTTGTTGTTTAATAAATTTACACTCTCCGTTAGTAATAATATGTTTTGTTGTTTTGTTAATTATTTCTTTTAAATAGTAAACAATAGCATAGCACAGCTTAAAAACAATATAAATTATATTTATAATAGCAAATTTGAAATGAGAAATTTATTTTTTATACTTTTACAAAGTTATTAACACATATAGATTTCCGTTATTACAAATTATTTCTAAAAAAAACTATACATTTTAGCTCTTATTTTAACAACGTTGAGATTTGTTGTTTCCCAATTTTATTTTTGGCCATACGTTTTGTAAAAGAAATGTTTTTTTTAAAGCTGAGCTTTTGATTTTTTTATTATTATTATTTTTTTTGGTAAACATACAAAGTGAACACAATTATATGTTCAAATGTAACCAAACGGTGTTGTTGTTGTTGTTTGGTTGGTATTCGTGTGTTTAAATTGTGTGTTGTTAAAAATAAAATTCAACTTCGGTCTACATTCATGTGGAGCATGTTGCACATAGAGTTTTACAAGAAAAACAATTTCGCTTTTTTTGTGTTGCACAAAGCGCAAGTATTTTTCTGCACTGCAGCACCATCCAGCATTTTAACCCATTATAGAGGAGGGCTGAAAGAAAGAGACAATCAAAATATTGATTTAGTAACAAAATAAAACTCGTATGTATACCAAAAGGTAATTTCGGTTCCTCTTGCGAACATAATAATCTGGATCTGGAAATATGAATCATATTTTTTCAATCAATTAAGAATAATAACTAAATTATTCGTACGTTATATTCGTATTTACATGTGGACTTGTGAAACGTCGATGAAGTGGACATCCGAAAGGTGAGAGCAAAAATTTAAGGCAATCCACGGGAAAGCGAAGGTAAAATAAAACAATCAAATGCGAGTCAGACTCATACACGTAGAGTTCCGTACTGCGTTCAATATTTCACTTTAAAAATAAATGATTTTATTTTTTTCACGTCCTTTACTGGGGCATTAGGGACGTAACTTTTTTAATAATTAAAAAAAAACTATATACTTATTTTTTCGCATAAATTATTAACATGTTTATTCAAAATAAAAAATAGCTCAAGTATGAAATTTCATTAATATTTAGAGATGGTAAGAGATTTTTCCGCAAACCAAAAGGTATTTTGGTATTTTGACGAAAAATTAAAAATGAATAAAAAACGCCGTATAAAATTATGAATATTCAATATTGCATTATTATTAGAAAAACCAATTTGTGCGTGAAGTTTTTTGAGAAAAATTACAAAAGATTATGATTTTCGTGGTTACTAGGACATGGTTGACCTCATGGTACTATGCCAAAAAATTGGTTATACCGCTACTGAGGTATCCTTTAATTTTAAATTAAAAGTTTTTATTACTTGGTTTTAATTTAATTTAATTTTATGTGTCTGCTTGTTACGTTTCAAAAGAAAGATAAAGATATAGCTGCCTACACCAGTGAACCGACCTTTCTGAAATTTTCATTTGTTATTAGATATACGGTTGGTAAAATAAGGAACTTTTTTTTTTTGATATTTGACGTGGGAGTGGCACCTCCCATACAAAGTCTACATTTATCATCGTGTAGCTTGGTAACAGTAATAGGTAGCGTCTTGAAATTTCGCACCCGTAACGTCTATATTAACATACATAACTTAGATAAAGATAGACTGGATTGGAATAGTGGGCGTGATACCTCCCATACAAAGTAAAAAAATATTATCGTGTACCTAGAGAAATGAATTAGGTAGCAACTTGGAATTTCGAAGCAGTAACTCCCATATTAACGTACATAGTCAAGCTAACCACAGGCTGAATTGGAATAGTGGGCGTGGTACCTCCCGTGCAAAGTGAAAAATTATTATCGTGTTCCTGGCGAACTACAATATATAAAGCCTTGAAGCTCTGCACGAGTAAATCCTATGCTAACGCGCATAGTCTACCAAAATATAAACTGGATTGGGGCAGTGGGTATGGTGCCTCCTATACAAGATGAAAAATTATTATCGTGTACCTGGAGAACTACAATAGGTAGAGTCTTGATTCTTTGCATAAGTAACCCTCAGAGTAATGGGCATAGTCTAGCAAAATACAGACTGGATTGAGACAGTGGGCGTGGTATCTCCCATATTAAGTGAAAAATTATTACGTGTACCTGGAGAACTACAATAGGTAGAGTCTTGAAACTTTGCACAAGTAACCCTCAGAGCAATGTGCATTGTCTAGCTAAATATAGACTGGATTAGGAGAGTGGGAGTGGTACCTCCCATAAGAAATTATTATCGTGTTAATAATCATAGTCTAGCAAAAAACAGATTGGTTGAAAACAGTAGGCGTCGGTGGTACCTTGTATATAATCTAAAACATTTTCGATGTGAGAATAGCGTGCGTTTTTAAGTTAAAGGTTGGACATACTTTTCTTCCAAATATTTATTGTATTTTTGGTGGATTGGGATAGCTATTATATTATAAAGGGAAACCTTTAGCTTTTATTTTTTATTTTTCTTATTATAGATCTCATAGTGTAGTACTCTACCCTGTATGTGTCTGCCAAATACGTTAAGAACGAAAATTAGTATTAATTATCCTATCTATTGCTTTTGAGTGTCCCACGAGTTGAAGAATGCAAACTAGTTGGAGTTGGAGACATATTATATGCTTCGATAAATTCAGGTTTCACCGAAACTCACAATCGAGAATAAACTTAATAGTTTGTGGGATTCGGTTGCTGATTTTTTCGGTTCAATCCTAATTATTTTCTTGGCCTAACACAACAGTTGATGAAACATGAATTCACCTCTTTGCAATTTCACCACATTTAAATAACAGTCAATGCAATTGATTTACCAAATTTTCAATATTTGTGAAAAATTCGTCAATAACAAAGTTAAAGAAAAAAAAAATTGTTTGAATTAGTTTTATAAAAACTTACCTATTTTGGGGAACGTGTTTAATGGTTGGTTACAATTGGAAAATTTGGTTTTGTCTTTATGGTTGTTAACCAATTTGAATTGTAACGACTTGTTTACTCATTAAATGATCCGAATCAGATTAGTTTATACGATCTCCATTATTTTTTTAATATCGATCTGTTTTCATTGTATTTGTGGTTCGTTTCAAATTTAAACACCATTACAGTCAATTTCCACAATGTCTTTGGGTACATCTACAAATTGATAAACCAAACGTTGTCCATCCACCTTCGCTAAAATGCCTCTTTGATAGTAATAACGCAAAGCTCGTCCCATTGTCTCGTAATTCATGTCGGGCTTATTTTTATGCATGCCCCATAGACGAGAAACGGCCTTCGAATCGACGAGCTTGAATACGCCTTTTTCACGGTTCGTCCACTTTATGAAGCGTGGACAGTATTCACGATCTTGTAGAAGTTTGAGTAGAAACTCCCACAGATAGGTAGTGGAACCTTCACGACTGCGCCGTTTAACGCCCATTTCAATTTTAGGTTTGCGGGGCTTTTTAACTTTTCGCTGTTGGAAACCGCCCAATTCTAGCATATAAGAGAGATCATAGTTAACACTTGATGTGGCCGGTTGTATAACACTTTGTTGATGTGATAACACACCGTTGGTGGTCAGAACGCCATTGCTGGTAGAGCCAACCGTTGGATTGGAGACGGAGGAATGCTGCTGGTGCGTATGCAAAGCATGCTGTTGATGTGGATGTAGGGAATGATGTGAAGCCAAGCCGACATTTGTTCGAGGCGGAGATGGTGTTGTAAAGTAGGGCGCTCCCGTATAGGAACCATTACTGGTTAGACCATTAGGCGCTGTGGAACTACAGGAAACATTGTTAGTACCAACTGGGCCATTACTAGAAGCATTGCCGCCATTTGTAGTTAAAGGTAAATAGTAATTTTCGGGCACTATATTTAAAGTTTACAGAAAAGAAAAGATTAAGAAGATTAAAACACGAGGAATATTTATTTAATATATTTTTTAATTCATATGATTTCCTTATTAGAGTCATAGGATTTCTAACATTATCTATCGTTTGCTCTTAAGACAAAAAAAGGGACTAGTTATGAATAAATTTTAATTGAAATAAAATGACAAAAAATAAAACCCTGGAACTGAGTTTCTAAGTTTTATTTAGTGCACTATTTCGTTTCATTATTTGAGAAGCAGAGCTTAGTACTATTAGGGTATCCACAGGTCATAATTGACAGTGGCTATACGGGATATCTGCTAATCTAACCGCGAAAAGTTATGCTTTCGACGAGAGTTTCTTCAACAGTTGTCGAGCAGCGCAGTATTTTAAATACATTTTGAGTTCCTTTGTCTCGTGAGTACAAAAGTGAGTTAGCATTTTTATGCAGACAAATGAAAAAAGGTATCTATAGTAACTGTTCTGTTTGTTCATAACCTTTTGTGGTCGGATTTTTAAATAGTTGCTCAAATATGTTGGTAACTTTTAGGACAAGAGTACAGTATTTTTCCACTTTTATATTTTACGAGATTTCATATAAAAATGGAAAAATCAAAAAGTAAATGTGTTTCGTATGTCTACAATTAATGAAAATAAGTTAATTATGTATAAATAACAATTTTATATGGTTTTTAATTAAGAAATCAAGTGGTGTTTAAACGTAAAAATTACGTTTTAATTCCCTAAATGAGTAAGAATATTTTCGAATTTTTCATTTAAATAAGTAGAAAATACTTAATGAAGCAAAGTCAAAATATTCAATATAAAATTTAATATAAATTCTGTGTTTTTGATTAGTATTTAAAATAAAAATAAATTTATTTGTAATATTTTTAATATTTTTTTAACTGTAATAAGCTGTTCTTCTTAAAAGTTTGATATTCTTAGAAATTAATACAAATATCAACGTTTTTATAACTCTGATTGTATTTCAAACAATCTACAAATTTTAAATTTTTTTCTTTCTTTCTCTTTTTGGATATCTAAACTTCGTCTTGTTTTTTGCAATGAGTATTTGATAGTTGCTTTGGAGTTTTTATTTCTGCCGGCAATGTTCAGTGATTTTCTATTTTACTCTTGTCTACATTAGACATAAAATGAAAAACATTAACAGTAACATCATGTTAGTATTAAGTACGGACTTTCCATATTAATGTTTTTCAACGTCTTAACACAATTGGCAAAACACTTGTTATGACAATTACGTTGTTGTTTTATTTTAGTTTGACAATTTTATTTTAAAACAAAGCCATCCGATGTTGAACCATTCTAATACTCTCTGCTTTGTTATAAGCATTCAAACAACATTGATGAAAAACAGGATTATCTTCAATCAGAAAAAGACATAAAAACGTATTCGCACCTATAATAACGTGAACAATTTCATGTCATTGCTTTGTCGGCATTATGTTCGTCTTGTTCAAATCGATGGCTAGTGAAGACGGGGTGTAAACTCGTATTAGCCACCTATAACAACACGAGCAAATTAATACAGTTGCTCTGCCGGCGTTATGTTTATGTCTTGACCAAATCAATGGCTAGTGTAAACGGGGTGTTATATGTTGATAAAAGATTTTTATACTTTTTGAGATTTTTCATAGAAATTAATATTGAATTTCGATTGCATTATAATATAAAGACTTGAAAATCTTTTAAAGAATGTGTAAAGTGGGAATTGTGTGTAATTGTTAAACAACATTCACGTCTGATTTTATTATTTTTCAATATACTGTGCGATTAATTTGAAACATAGTTTTTATTAAATCATTACGACCGTTCCAAGCGTGATTAACCCTTGACATAAAGAATTCACGTCACGCGCACATCTCGATACTTAAATACGATTACTAGTCTGCCGTTAAAATGTATTGCCATATGGCTGTCTTAACAAGCTTTTTATCATCAGTTTTACGAGTGTACATGCATGTATGTCTATATGTATTCATTGTCTTTGTAGGTACAAACATTTCTTGTTTTGTTGGTTTACATCCGGCGTCAAAATTAACGAGGAATGTTACAGAATATATTGCAATAAAAATAAAAGTGTTTTGCAATTCTCGTGCACAACTGCAACAACAGGAACAACAACGTAATTAATGTATGTACGAGAATGTACATACATACATACATACATACATACATACATACATACATACATACATACATACATACATGCATACATATCTATAAATGTATTAAAAGTAAGTATTTCTCTCGCTTAATAAGAATAAATAAAAATTAGTGCTACTAATAGAGGAAATAGAAGAGAGTAAAATATTTAATGAATAAATGAATAAATGCAAAATAATCAACCTGGAATACTTATACGAACACATTATGCTTCATCTTTTTCCAATAATCCAAGAGAGGGTTAAGGGAACAAATGCATTTTTGTGTACACAGGGTCTGTAAAGGAAACCTCCTCCAAAACAATAGCAATAAAACCAATCGCCAATACTTTGCAGTTATTGTTTGAGCCCCTGTATTGTTTCTGTTTAAAATTTTACTCATTCTTCCAACTTGGCTCTCTTTCGACATGTTTAAAAAATTTTTTATAAATTTTGTTCTCCAACGCTCAGTGTGTATAGAAAGATGCATGTGGTTGTGACCTTCAGAATTTGTGCAAAGGCAATGTGTCGATGACCACAGATTCATACATGCATGCATGTGTACATAAACGAGTATACTAAAACAACAGCTAAAATACAACACATCGACACATCTTTCGTTTAATTTTAACAATGCAAATACAAATGTAAAGTGCAGTAGAGTTGTTTATTTATTATGTATGTATATAGACGTACACGTATACATACATACATACATACATACATACATACATACATACATTAAACATATATATGTACATTTGTTTTTGCAATGATTGCATACAAACATACAAAACAACAGCATTTTAAATTGAACTTAAGAATTTCTTTATAGAGAAAACAAAATAAAATACATACTTAGATGCTACATTTAGTTTATGTAGTACAATTGTTAGAATGACTGTATGTATGTATGTATGTATGTATGTATGTATGTATGTATGTATGTATGTATGTATGTATGTATGTATGTATGTATGTATGTATGTATGTATGTATGTATGTATGTATGTATGTATGTATGTATGTCTGGCTGTGTTTTACTCCATTTATTTACTTGCTTCCTTTTTTATTAGTTTTTGCTTTGTTTTCATTATAATCGTATTACTTTATTGAAACGTTAGTTAAGTTTGTTATTTGTTGTAAGTTTTTCATAAGGTGTGAGAATCAACCATTCAAAACCATTTTACTTCGCTTATTTAATTCACTTTAAAGATATAATTTTTTTTCTTTAATGAACTATTCGTAAAAGAACTTTACAGCAAATCCTCTAAAATATTTTTAATAAAGCATCAAAAACTATATTTTTCCAACAAGGAATGGTGAAAAATCGCTGTTTTAATATATCGATATTTTTAAAGCATGTTTATTTATAAATATGCACAATACATAAATAATTCAAAAACTCGGAATTTTATTGAAGAATAGTAATTTTTTATTGATGCTCCACAAAAAAAGCAATAACTTCTCATACCCAGACCAAATTTATTCTTACAACGCTATACAAATGGAGTTTCTAAGTAAGGGTTGCGTCGAAAATATTGTTATATCGTTAGTCCTGGAGAGGTACCAAAAATTGCATATTATCATGGGCTGGTGTCTAGACTATACATTGAAAGGACCAATATACCACTAGATATGAATAAGAAAGTTCAAGGGTCTTGACAGGTATGAAAACGGGTCATTGTTCGAGTAGAGAATGATCATGTTCATGACAGGCACTGAGAAGTTGGGTCGAATTTATTATTTTTCATTTTTTTTTGTCAGAAAAAAAACGTCAGCTGTGCAGATTGTGTAAAAATAAGCATATAACCACAATTAATTAATTAATTATTATTAAAATTTTAAGTTCTTAAGCTAACCACCCCAAATAATTTGGTTTTAATATTAATTCAGATTTATTAATTTTTGAAATTTACAGTGTAAAACAAAATGAATTATCCATAAATTATATTTAGCAACACCCTTGTGCTTTAAATTTTGTTTTAACAAAACGTTATATTTCACTTATATTAGTACATACTTTGATCTCTATAGCCCTAACATTTATAGGGGCGGTATATATTAGAATGATGCACCATATGAAAAGCAAAAAAAAAAAACTACTAACTGTATTCAGGCTTATGCTATTTTAAAACGGGATGAAAAATTATTTATCAATTATCAATTTTCAGGCACTAACTTAGTGTAATAAATTCAAAAAAAAAAAAAAAAAAAAATTACAATCCAAAAAAAGAATAATTAATAAAAGAAATTCATTCAGGTATGATAATTATTTAAAAGATATAAGCCAAGGAAATTTTATTTAATATTTAACTTAAACAATTAAAATTAAAAAAATAATAAACCGGTTTTAAAGAATAAGAATATAAAAGATTTAACAAAAAAAAAATCCAATTTATATGAAAGTATGTATGTAATTTTTTGCAACACTTGTGTACAAAAATACATATGCACATACATATATAACATTATATACAGTTTTCAAATATAATTTTTTTTAGAAGAAATACGTATTTGACTTTGAATGCATTTATAAATATGTACATGTCACACACTAAATCATAAACAGTCACAACTCAAAATTGTTGTAATTTTATTATAAAATTTAGTTCCATAGTAAAGAAACCCGTGCAGTTACAGAAGACAGTGATTGATGTAAAATAAATTTTCGTGGTCGTTAGACATTTAATTTGAGAACTGGTTTATGAAAAAAAAGAACGATTTTAATAAATTTTGAGTTGAGACTGTTTATGATTTAGTGTACGATATAGACTTTATTTGATAAGCAAATATAACAAACAAAATAAATTGTATTAAAATTAATAATTATTTACACAAAAAATGCCACTGTTTTTGTCTGCCGTTAAAGACATTAAAGATTAGATGACCAAGCCATCTTAATATTGAAGATATTAGTCCCAATAGTAATTTAAGAGCAAAATGTGAAGATATTCTATTCTTATATGGGTTAATTGCCACTAAGTGCTATTTTTTTGTCCCCACTGTATCAAAGGAAGCAAAATGGAAGGTGTATATTGACATAGGTTTCTGTTATTTTTCACTAATGTGACTTTTAAATAAAAATGCGAAAAGAATAAACGGAGGTGACATGCTTAAGAGGGTACCTCCCGGTATAATATCTAAAAAAATTTAATCTCTCCGTGCTAAAATAGAGTCTAAAAAAAGCGATATTTCAAATTACCAAGCCTAGTTACTACAGTCCAGACTGTATTTTTCTGGTTTTATCAAAATTTTCAGTTACTGAAAAAATTCGATTGAACTAATAAAGTATAGAAAGCGGCTTACAAATTTTGTTCCAATCTAAAAATAATACTACTAGTAGATTAGTGTATTTATCTATACATATAATAAAAAAGTAACTTATTTCCTGTCTGTCTGTCTGTCTGTCTGTCAACATTCGTATAACGTAAAAACTACTGGATGGATTTTAACAAAATTTTGTTAGGAGGTTCCTTAGTATTCTGATTCAAATATGGGATACTTTTTTCTGCCAAAAATATCTTATTTCCAAGAGAAAGTGGAGAAAAAGCAGTGAAAGTACGCTATTTTTCCAATATGCATACTGTAAGGCGGCATATTTTAGTAGGTAGAGTCCCTTTATATAAACTAAATACATACAAGCAAAATATTGTAAGGACGGTGAAGAAGTGGCGAGCACAGCTAGTTTTATATATGTATTTCTATAAAATAATATCATTTTGTGGAAAAATTTACAAATTTTTCCAGTAAAAATTGAAATTGTGCTCTTTGAAAAAACTATTCTAAATAGTTACATTACAAGTTTTTGAATATTACAGAAAGGTTTTATTTGAAATATCTTTACATTTTAAGTGATTTTTTCTGGTATGTTTGCTTTGTGATATTGAAAACAGTAATCCTGGTATTCCTTCTCGAAACTAAAAAAGACAAAATATATTGACTTTCCAGAGACTTTTGGTTGTACGTTAGTTCAACTTTCAACGATTATAAAACCTCAAACTTTTAAGCCGATAAAAAATATACATTTTGCACATCTGTAAAGTACATCTTTAACCGTTTAGAGCCCAAAACGTATCTTTGCTGTTAGAATCAAGTTTTGCTTTAAGATTTTTATTGCAAAAATCTATTTTCTATTTAGGATAATTTGTTTTAGAATGGAAAATAGTACTACAAGATAGAACTATATAACACATATGTATATCCCAGAAAACTTTCGAAAAATCAAGAAATAAAGCAGGATATTATACTTACCAGTTTTATAACTTTAAATATGTAAATATCATCAACAATAATATTTTATATAAAAATGAGTTATAACTTGCGAAACTTTTAAAAAACCCACAACTCCTAATATGACTACTGAAGACGAATCAAAATTATTTAAAAGGTGCTGTTGTTGTTTTCCCCTTAAAGATGTTTAGGAATACCATATGGGATTCATAAATTCCATTTACAATATATAATTTTGATATTAGTATGATATAAGTTTTTGTTGAGACATATATGTCCCAACCGGCTCGAAAGGGTTAAGAAAATGGGCAGACAAAAAGAGGAGAAAAAGGGAAGGAGTTTTAATTTTGATTTTTTATTTATATATACGAGTATTTTAAGGTAACAGATATAAAATAAAAAGAGAAAAATCTTATAAACCAGTTTTTCTAAGACATAATCACTTATCAGGTTATCTCAGCTAAAAAGTGATTACTTTTCATTTATAAACATTTTTACTTCTAAAGGTCAATCAGGGTCTTGTGATAGCCTGATAATAAAGGAACCAAAAAACTTGGTACGAGTAGAATGTCATAAAACAATAAAGATTTGGAAAATAAGCCTTAAAAAGAGACTTATTTGTTGCTTTCTTGAATTTTAAAGAAAACAAACGATGCTTTTGGGAAATATTTAAGATATGTGCGATATACAATATTTTTGTAGCAAAATATTTCGAAATAAATAAATGATACATAGCCAAGAGGTGAGCTTCAATTATTTTTGTAAATATTTCCAAATAATTCTAATGATTTATAGGGACATCTCCCAAATATTTTATAATCGTGAAAAATTAAAAATTGTGTTAAATTTATAACAAACACTCGTACATACATACATACATACATACATACATACATACTTATATAAATGTTTAAATACTTGTTTAAATTTATTAAGTTGTTTTTGTTGACATTTTCTGAACGTCAATAATTATTTACAGCCCAGTTAATTATTAATGATTATTAGAATTTAGATTGAATAAAAACCGTATTTTGTAATTTGTTTATATACACACGAATTGCAATAATTAAAAAAAAAATTAAAAAACAAAAAATGGAAATCCTATTATTTCCCTGCAGGAGATTAAACGATAATTGTACTTGCTACTAGTACAATTACTAGAACTACAAACACTAGTGAAAATAGGGTTCCAACTTTCACTACAAAATACTAGTGCTGATGAGTTGTAGTTTTTGAAGTAGTTCAAGGGTACCACTTGCAGACTGATAGAATATTTAGGTAACAGAAAATTTGTCTTTTAGTTTAGCTTTTGGAATTTATTCTTTGAAATTTTGTTTTTTTTTTCATTCTATTTTTATAATAAAAAAATAAACAATGTTTTAATGAAAAATTCTAATTAACAATTTAATTTTTTGTTTGTTTTTAAGATGGACTGCTATACCACAATCGCCATTTAAAAACTAGTAATAAACTGGTTCAAAAAGATCCAATCGAGTCCATGTGTACTAGTATGCGTCTAGAACAAATGGTACAAGTGGTAAACTGGTTCAAAATCGGGTCCATGTGTACTAGTATGCGTCTAGAACAAATGGTACTAGTGATTTTTCAAACACACTCAATGTTAATTTGAGCATTAAGATGGTATAAGAAAGTTTACAGCTGAGAACTACCTAGTAATGGTGCCTTTTTTACTGGTAAAACACTAGAGAGACACTTGATCTCCTACAGGGTTACTTTAACATAAATATGTATACATATAGTATGTGTTTGTGTGTGTCTGTATACCTAACTGCTATCTATTGCAAACCCGATACATAAAACCCAGATCCATCTCATAGACAGTGCCATAGCCAAGAATTACATTTATACATTTTTTATTATATACAATTTTTTTTATTAGATTTACTCACTTCCAACACCACGATTCCAAATATTCCTTATTTGAGAATTTTGGTATAAATTCGGATGTAGAAATGTGCCGGATGTTAAATGGCCTGTATGTGTATTACAATGTGGTGGCAAACCAAGGCGTGCTTTAAGTTCGTCACTGCACGGTTGGCCACCTGAACTAGAACTATCGACATCAGATACGCCACTATCAGCCGGACTTGGGGGAAATGAACCTGTTAATTAGACAAATGAAAGGGATAAAAGAAAAAAAGGGGAAATATTTTTTGATTTAGGGTGGCAGAAAACTTTTTGTTTGTGTTGTGTTGGACATTTATTATTTTTTTAAACACATAATATATAATAAGTACATATAAGAAATCAGAATTAAAACAAAGTAAAGACGATTTCTATAACTACCTGTTGTGCCTGCACCATAACTTCTGTGATGTGTTGTATGCAGTGAGCCACCACTTAGCAAATTGTGTAACAGTGGCCGATGTGGTATGTTTAATGACTGTAAATTAGTATTGGGTCCTGTTAAGTTGCCATGTTGTAAATTGACAGCACCATGTTGCGACTGCTGTTGTTGCTGCTGCTGTTGCTGGTGTTGTGGTGAGGTCAAAACGTTTTGTTCTGATTTAATATTTATAACAGTGGTTGATCCTGTAAATGATGTTGGATTTGTGGTCTGTTGTTGTGTTGTTACATGTGACTGTTGTTGTTGTGGATGAGACGATTGTTGTTGATGGTGTGGTGGCAGATGTTGCAAATGGGGTCCCGGACTTGTTGATTGTTTGATAATAGGAATTTCTGTATCTGAAAATATATAAATTTACAGAGATTATGAAAAAAGTTTTTTAATTGCAAAAAATAATAGTATAAGTTTTTAAAAAGTAAAATTTTTACACTTATTTTTAATTAATTAAAAATTTATTTATCCTTGATTTTTAAGCAGTACATATTATCTTTTGAATAATAATTATCCATGGAAAATTATATTTTTAATAATTGTTTTAGATTGTATAGTAAATAAGGACAAAAAAGTGGGAGTTCAGAGAAGACTCTTATCAATAATATCTTTTAGCACACTTTTTATGTCTTTTCCATATTGTTATTTATTTTTAATAATTATGTATATAACTAAACAATTTAAAGTGAAAAGATTTTGTATTTAATTGTACTACATTTAATTAACAAAAACATTTTTTTAACAGACGCTTGGAAACTAATATAAAAATTTAAAAGCAAGAAATATAGTTTTTGATTTTTTTTTAAGACTTTTGGTAGCGGGCATAGTAATATATAGCTTGTGTAAATTTCATTTCAATGCTTGACTGTTACGACCAATGTGCCGCCGTACCCCTAAGATCTACATATAAGGTCAAAATTCAAAACTTAAGCTCGACCACACTTTCAATATAGCCAAGGTTTGATCAAACCGAATGTGTCGTTTACAAACTACAGATTTATTAAAATTTTTGGCAAATTTGGGTAGTGAATTTTAAATACGTCTATTTTAAAGACTATGGAAGCCACCAAGGTCAAAATGTACTTTATAGCTTCTTTTTATTTTGAGTGATAAAAGTGGCCGCTAAACTATTTTTAAAATATTGTTCGTCAAATATTATATTTTAACCAACGCTGAACTGTCAGCTGTCAAAAAGTTTTTAAGGGTTTCCAACACTTCACTGCACAAGTGGTTGAAATTTTCCTTTATTCAAGTAATGTTTTTCGTAAGAACTATATATACGACAATGTAGAAAATTTTAAACAAGGTACATTTATCAGGTAGCCTTTTTATATGGACTTTGACAGATAAAATTCTGTTTAAGGGAAAAAATTTAAATTTAACTTCCGAGTGAATCTCTCGGCGGCGGCTTGCTTAAACAACCATAACCGAATAAATATTAAAAAATTGTATCTTAAGATTCAATGCCGAAAATTGTCATTATTTATGTTTTTCAAACAAATGAATTAGTTAAAATAATAATAAATAATTTAAACATATCTTGTGGTTTTTTTTTATATATTTTCATATAAAAACTAAAACAAATTTATAAATCTCATGACTAATTTAGATTTCATTTTCATTTCACTAGTGACTTTCTTTTACGGGTTGTTGTTGGTGCAGCAACATTTTTACTCTTGCTTTTCACCGCATGCAACGACAATGGATTGATATATGCATGCGAGGCAGTGAAGTGAAGCAGCAATGTGAGGGAAAACATTTTTTCTTATTATTTTTTTTTTAGTTTAAAAGTAAAAGTGCATTTTGACTGATTTCTTTGGCTTGGCAGATGAATAAAATGTATAACAAACACAGCCATTGAAAGGCAAAAAGCATAAACATAATAGAATCAAATTAAAAAAAGCCAACCAAAGTAAATAACCAGCCAAACAACTCGTCAATTTCAGTTTCAATAGCCAGGTTGTATGTTGCTTATACTGGCAACCGAGTACGACTATGAATATTGTTGGAAAGGTTGGTTGCTTTTGATTTTTGCTGTTACTGCTAAAACCTTTGTGCGAAAATTGAAAACAAAAATCGTAAAAAGTTTGCCACAACTTAGCCAATTCAACGGTTTCTATGCATACTTATACATTAAGATGTAGTACACTTATACATACACATACTACACACACAAATAACACCCTCCCTTTCATGTCATCTGTACCCCAAACCCCCTTCTTAACCTAAAAATGTTCAAAGATTATTTCTTGTAATGTTGCTGTTGCTGTACAAAAAATAAAAGTTGCGGATGCTTACAATTGTAGCGATAGTGCACAAGTACCAACTACAAACACATTTACAATCCGCCTAAAGCATGCGAGTGTAAAACATACAGTTGTAAAACAGTTTCAACTCTTCATATGTAGATGTGTATTTTCAAGTAGCGAGCCTCCCCAAATACTCCACCATACTGCCGATCCAATCATGTGGTTTAATTACAAAAACAAATATATTTACAACAACAATTGGCCGCGAGAGAGGAAGAGAAATCAGGTCAAGGCTCGTTGTTGTAGTCGGTCGGTATAACATGCACGAGTTTGAGGTACAAGTTTACTTGAATGAACCAGCAGCAGCAGAAGCAGTAGAAGCAATAAGTCAGCAGTTTTTACAATTTATGCTTTGTTGCTTGCATTGTTATTGCATGTTTTTGTTTTTTTTTGTTGCTATTATTTATGCTGTTGTGGTTTAGGCTCATATTTTTGTTGATAGTTTTCTTGTTTTCTATTGCTGCATTTCTAGTTGGATCTGCTTAGTTTATAATTTTGTTTATTTTAACTTAAAAGTTTATGTTGAAAATTAAAAAAAAAAACATTTAAATATTTTGATTTTTAATAAAGCGTTAAAAACATGTTAAAATTGGAAATTTATGTAAAATTATAAGTTAAATGAAACACAAAGAGCAATTACAACCACATTTCGAACAGTTTGTGTATTTTTTATTCCTACATACATATAATTGCTACTAATTACTAATTAAAAACTGACATTAAATACATACATTTATTTAATATTTCGTAAACAAAAAACAACTTCCAGTCGGACTTATATATTAAGGGCGGTTTCCATAACTTACCTAAAAAGATACCGCTAGCTAAATGAACTATCAACTGAATTTTACTTTAAAATCTAAATTTAGATGTCAACAAAAATATATCAAATTCAGAAGAATAAATATTACATTAAAATGAAAATAATATGAATTTTATTTGAACTATTTTTGAATTAATAAATTAATTATTTAGGCTTAAGTTCTTAATTATAAAGAGATAACGAAAAATTAGATACCAGCAGCGCAGAATGCATTTTCTAGACAGCTACGTCCGTCATCAGTACTCTTCGTATCGATCCACCCGGTAGTTTCAATTTTTATTAATTTTCTATTTAAACAAACTTATCAAAGAAATAGAATCTGAGAAATTTTAATTTTACATTATATTTCATAGAAGATAGAGCTTTTTGAAATTGTTTTACACTTGTAAACTCTATTTCTTTTTTATATTATACTACCAAGCAAACATTTTTCTTTATTTTAATTCTCTTTATATGTATATTTTCTTTTATTTGAAAATGGTATATATCTGTCTTGCCATTAGCTATCCTTTGGTTAGCAATTAACAACAATTAGATATTTATTATTTTACTAATGTATATTTTGATTATTAACACAATAGTGTTGAAGTTAACAATATCAAAGCCGTGCCCGCTCTGTGAAATTATATGAATTTTATTTGAACTATTTTTGAATTAATAAATTCAATTTGGTAGGGTTCAAAATTGTTCATTTATGAACATTCAAAAATCAACATTCAAGATATTTTTCATAAATGAGAAATTTAAAATTTTATTTTTATTTTTCATACACATAAACGAACAACAAAAAATGTTCTGCCTATGTTCATACATGTATGCGTGTACATGTTTGTTTTTGTGACATACATACAAGATAAGTGATAAATTGTTGTCATTAATGTTCTTTGTCATAAATGTATATGTACATTTATGAACGTTAAAAATTTATCATAAATGAACATAAAATAAATTTCTGCCTACGATCACACATGTATGTACATATCATTTTTTTTTAACATATTTATGTACTTACATGTAAAAGGGAAAAAGGAAAATCTGTAATGTTCTTTTACATATGTGAAAACACATACATACATGTTAAATCAAAATACAACTTTACAATATATTCCAAAAGAAATAAAAAAACATTTTGTTACTGCATACGTCGGCAGTTGCACATTACAAAATACATATTTGCGTGCATTTCTAAACGTGAATGCTTGGCGCATATTTTTCTAAGATCTTTTCATTTTTGAAAAATTATCAAAATTGTATATACTCAAATATGAACACTCAAATATGAAAAACAAAATATGTTGTCATTTATTCACTTTTGTACAGAAAGAAAAAAAAAAAAAAATTTCGCATTCATAAATGTAAACACAAAAAATTGTCTGTAGTCTCTCACACATGTATGATAAGAAACAGCTAAAAAATAAAATGTACATATTCATACATAAATGAATAGTGAGTGTACATTTCGGTACTCTGATGAGTACCTTTTAGCCTATTTGACTAAAAGGTACTATTATAGCTCGAAATTACTTTGCCTTTAACAATCGAAATAAGTCACCGATTTAAAGATACCCAATACAACATACCCAAGTCCAATTTTTGTTGTTGTGTGATTGTATGTTACCATTAACAACGGCATTAGGAACAGCTTTGTATAAGTAGCCAGAGGTATCTTTACTAAAAGATGTTTGCTCACATCAACAATCACCTGCAATTTATTTATTTTTCTTTTAATTGGCATCACGTACAAACATGTAAATTTTTTCAATAGTTTTAATTTTGTTATATTTCGTAATTGATCACTATCATTCATATAAAACGGCAAAAAGTCTGTCTCCTTTGACAAATAAAGTACAATGCAAATTACAAAGTTTTTCAAAATTTTTGCAAATGTTTATGTTGATTTTTTTTAACGAAATACCTACGTACTGTCACGTGTTGTTCGTGATTTCTAAGAAATAATTAGCTTTTGGTTTAAACGAATACATTAGATGTTGTTTTTATGTTTCTGGTGGAGTAGTGTGCCCTTGAAGTTTTTTTTTATTGTAACAATTAACCTTTTTTATTAATAATAAATACACAAAAACAAAAAGCAAAACTGAAGAAAGATTTAACAAACAAAAAATATAGTTTTATTATAAATACACAAAATAACAAGACAAATAAAAATAAAATAAATGTTAATTATTGAAATTTTGTTTAGATGTATTTGGCTATAATAATATAATTTTTCCATTAAAAACTGAATTGATCAAATTTCTGGTAGCCTCACTACAGAGGGGAAATATTTAGGGGAAAATTATTAATTTATTTTATGTGGATTTTTACAGTTAAACTTACAATTTTTCCTCTAAATGGTAAATTAATTGTCTTCATATTAAAATTGTATTAAATTGTGCTCATATTAAAAAATTTAAAACTTTTTGCCTTAATATTTCCCCTCCATAGTGATTCTACCTGATAATTGTTCTTGGGTAATACGTACAAATGTTGTGAATAGTTACAAAGCTTTCCTCGTTACACTATACACTATACGAGGAAAGTTTTGTAAGTATTCACAAAATAATATAAGTACCACTAACAATGGAAAACAAAGTATATTGTAAAAGATCTATAATAAATTTAAAAAAAAAATCAGTGGGCTCTTAAAAAGTGTCATCAGTTATTGTCTAAAATCTCATTCAAAGTAGGTAATAGCGCTTAACTTTGTTCGGCAATAATGTAGACGGGGATTGGTTTAACAAATTCTATTACCATTTAAAAAAATAATTTATTCCTGCACTTTTTTCAATAAGAAAATTAAAATTTTTTTTGTACTTTTCTCAGCATAACTAACATAAGGGAAATTCCATGTCAAATCAACAAGGCACTTAAAATGACTACTTCAGATTTTATTGAAACTTTTTTATTTATTTGTCTCTAATATATTCTAGTTCCAGTTCTATAAGCTCAAGGAAGTTGAATAATAGTTCATTTTAAAGGGGTTTTCATACGCTTTAATTTGATATCCATCATGAAAAAAACTAATTTATAAAAAATTTTTTCTTATACATATTTAAAAGTTTGAATAAATTTTCAATGAAATCGGGAGTGGTAAATTTGAAAACATTTTTTTTTGTTGATTTGAAATGGGGTTACCCATAATAAGAGTCCCCTTATTTAAATTTTCACTAACATTATGTGGAAAAATTGTAGCCACGGTAAAACTTAACAACTTTTGTGAACATACCAATACAGTCCCATTTAAAACAAGTGCAGCAATAAATATTTTTTTTGGATTAAAATGTAAATATAATTTATTAAATTTTGAAAATTTTGTAATTATTATTAGTCGAACTATTTATGTATTACATACAATGAAATTTATAGTCAAGCTTAAGTTCGTTTTTATTCTCTCTAAGCAAGAATTAATTAAATTACAAATTAGGTGATAATATTAAAGAAAAATTGGGAAAATTTAATTTTTAGACACCAGCAGGAGCGGAATGCACATTTTCTAGACAGCTACGTCCGCCATCAGCACTCTCGTATCTATCTACTTAGGGCAGTGTTTAGTTGTAAGCATCATCTGTTTAACCAACCAAACCCAACAAAAAAAAGGAATACGAGAAAACTTGTATTCAATTATCAATCGTCAGTTGGTGAGAACGAAGTCTACCACTACCTGAAGCTTCCCTCTTGTTGAATATTTTTATTTTTAATATTTACCACCTTATATTTGTTGTTCCTTCAGCCAACCTTCCGTTAGCAATGAAAGCTACTTTTGTTTATTTCATTGTATATAATTAATTAAATGAATCTGAATATTTATTAAATGAATGAAGATTGTTGTTTCTATATTTGTATTAAATATATGTACATATATTTGAAAAATATTGAAAACTTATGACAAACTTTGTAAAAACTGCGTATTATCAATACATTGTAATATGAAATTGGGAAATTATATACCAGATATGTGTGGTAGGTCTACGGTTGTGGTCCAGCGAGTTGCATTAATGTTCGTAACACCCATGATTTGGCGATTACCCCGAAAACATCATTATGACTGCCTCTTTAGCGTTGTAAAAGTAAAAAACCTAACCCTGGAAATCGAATGAAAGCGATGGAAGTTGGAACAAAATATGTTACAAACGTGCCTTTAGTTAGCCGAGACCACATCATACTTCCACCACTTCATATTAAACTCAGAATAATGAATCAGTTTGTGAAAGCGCTTGACAAAAGTGGCGAATGTTTTAATTTTCTTTCATGAAAGTTTCCAGGATTAAGTACTGAACAATTTAAAGCTGTTATTTTTAATGGGGCATACACTAGGCAACTCGTGAAAATCAATGAATTAAGTCCAATCCAAAGCTTGTAATTTACTTGTTTTGGTTATGAGTAATTTCCTAGGCAACAAGAAATATGACGACCATGTCGAGCTTGTTGAGTGCATGCTATTGAACATGCAAGAGATGGGGTGCAACATGAGCAATTACTGCACTCGCATTTATACTGCTTACCACAAAATTTGGGCGATTTTAGTGAGGGGTAGGATGAAAGGTTTCATCAGAATCTCATGACAATGGAAGAGCGTTATTAGGGAAGGTAGGATAGGTAGTGTTCAATAGAAATTGTGTTAATTGATAAATGAATTGATGGTGAAACATGGTCGCATCAACAACAACAGTTTGTAGTAAAAAAAAATAAATAAAGATTTACGTTTTAAGTAGTTTTTTAGTATTTTTAGAAATTTAGTAGTTATAAAATACATACATATAACGTCAGCGTGCAATATTTTGTTCGATTTTGCTTTGAAAGCAATACATACCAAATACCCTTACGTTTTGAGTGCCGCCTTAAACGTATTTACTTTATAAAAAATATAGTATGCATATCTGGTTAGTTCAGTTCAGTTATGGCTTATGTATTTACTACTAAAATAACTGCGTACTTTCACTGCTTTTTCTCCACTTTCTCTTGGAAATAAAATATTTTTGCGGAAAAAAAAGTATCCTATAATGGAATCGGATGCTAAGATACCTCCTCACAAAATTTTGTTAAAATCCATCCAGTATTTTTACGTGATGCGAACACAAAAGAAAAGCAGACAGACAGACAGACGGAAATGAGTTACTATTTTATTATATGTATGGATTGGTGCAAGAAAAAAGGATTTAAGGGCAGTTTAGACAGTAAGATTTTACGTACGTAAAATCTAAGAAAAAATAAAATGAAAATCAATCCGTATGAAAAAATAGAGATTAAAAATCGTATGGGTTTTTTTTTCTTACGTTTACACCATTGCTGTTGAATAAAATGAAGTAAAATTGAAAGAGCTGTTGTTAAAACAATAAAAAAAGTGAAAACCAATAAATAGTGCGAGTACTTGTGAAAAATATGCCAAATTTAAAAAAAAGTAACAAGAAAAGGTTCTAGGTGTTGTACTAGCCATTGCCATTATAAAAAAAACTGGGAACCAACAACTAAAACAAAATTAATAAATTTTCACGTTTTTTTGCCAAAAGTTTTTTATTGTTTACAAACGTATTTGTGATGTCAACTGGATCTATTTTGCAGTATATTCAGCGGTTTTCTGCTTTTCTGACGAGTTTTGCCTTTGAAAAGTTAGCATTAATAAGAAAAACGCAACCCTGATCTAATGAAGTAGAATAGTTTTTGAAAAATTTCAAAACATAAAGAGAGCCGTAAGACTGTCAAATTTCCATCCGTATTTTCTCTCAATGTCGGACAGTTTCATTACATATTATGTTTAGACGATACTACTTGTACTCTTCTACACAAAAATTTGACATGTCGTATTACTTGTAGTATAATGTAAACCACCCTTTAATAAAACTTGAGATTTTCAAAAAAATCCGCTGTGGCAACATTGGTCTCAAAAATATACATATGTATATTTTTTTTGATTGGACTTGAAATTGTAAAAAAAAACAATGCAAAAGAAAGAAGAAAAAATAAAACTGTTATGTATAAAATTTTGCGGTTAAGCCGGTTACATCATATCCACGAACTGTTTGGATAGTAGGTCAATGAATAATACGAAAATAAAAAAAAAAAATAATAAAATACGAATATTATTTTTTTTCCATTTATTTTGTTTATTTTGGTTAATAGTTTTGTTTGCAGCGCGTGGAGTATCAAGAGAGCACGCGTAGACACTTTACACTCATTTTCGGCTTCAAAACAACAAAATAAACGACGAAGATAAAGTGGCGCAATATATTGACACATTTTATTTTGTAAACGAACTGAAATGATTAAGGTGAAATAGTGTGGCGATAGTTTCCCATTCATTCAAGCAATAAATTAAAGCAACTTATTTATGAAACTAAATATATTTTGACTGCTTAAAGCAAAATGTGACTTTAATCGAAAATCCGCAGCGTGTCACTATTTGGTAGAAATTTTTTACTAGGGTGCCATTGGACCA
The DNA here is from genome assembly GCA_949628195.1 of Phasia obesa. NCBI lineage: Eukaryota > Metazoa > Arthropoda > Insecta > Diptera > Tachinidae > Phasia > Phasia obesa. The sequence goes on from OX451217.1 coordinate 1,549,247, forward strand.
TATTTTATCAAAACGAAGGCTGATCAAGCAGTATACATTATTCCGTCTTCTTGGGTAATATTTAACTTGCCTTTGACGTACATAGACTTATATTTGTTTAGGGATATGTATACATAGTTATAATAAAATAGTAACTAATTTCGTGTCTGTTTGTCTACCTTTTGTCTTTCTACTGGATGGATATTAACAAAATTTTGTGAGGAGGTACCTTAGTATTCTGATTCCAATATAGGATACTTTTTTTATTTCGCAAGAATATTTTTTTTCCCAGAAAAATCAGTGAAAGTACATCGATTTTTTAGCGATTTAAAGGTACTGCATACTTAAAGGCATCTTTTATTTTTGAAAGTGGGTTATTTTAAACACGGTTGCGCAACAGATGGTGCTGTTTAAAAATAATAACGAACTATGAATTACTTACTGCCAAATAGCCAATTGAATAAAATTTTGTATTTGATTTGTATTTTTTGTTTGTGGAATTACATTACAATAATTTTTAGAGTTATAGAATTTTATATAAATTTTAGAATTTGATCCAGGGATGGGTACTTTTATATAAAGTAAATAGGTAAGAGTCTTAAAATTTGATGTGAATTACTTTCAGAGCAAAACCGAACAAAATATTGTCAGGATGCACACAGTGTGTGGGTACAGCTAGTTAATGAATAAAAAAAATAGCTGTGCCGTGACATCCAACAGAAAGTTTGTATATCGTGTATCAACAACACGTATTGCAAAGGAATTAATGACTTTTATAGCCAACTATCACTAGCAAAAAGCTGGTAATCAAAAAATGTTTAAAACAATAGGAAGGATCTTGGTATTCTGTTAATCCAGAGTTGAAATATTGTCAAATGTAAATCGAGTGAAATACGCATTTGCTTAATCAAATATTCATTTATAAATTGTCCCACTTCTACTTACAGCTGTTTTTATGTCTTTGACGCTTGAAATATTTTATTCGAATTTAATATCGATTTACAAAACACGAATTTGTTATTTTTTCATTTGAAAAAAGGGTGGGACACAGTTCCTGAAATCATTTCATTTGAAAAAGCATCGATTTTAAAAACTATTCGATTGACAAAAGTATGGGTGTTCATATTATTTAGGACAGAGTACCTGAAGTCTATTCTCAAACTAACCACGTAGACGACAGAAAATTTAAAAAAATTGTATCAAAAATAACTAAATTTTTTTAGTAGAAAAAGGAAATGTTCTCTTATTCTTTCTCATTGACATCTGAGAGGAAAGTGTTATATTAAATTTCAAGCAGATGTGTAAAAGTTGTATTTGTTACTTTATCTAACATTTAAATAACTGACATTTTTAACCGTTCGTTGGTAGCAATCTCTTTACAATCAGGTTAATCGCGATGTAACAAATGTATGTTTATAAGGAACAATCAAGAAAATAGTCTTGTATTTTACTTCAATCGGCATATTTCTATGCTACTTTGTTATAAAAATATTTTGTACGTAAACTTAGTTTTACAGTGCTGTTCTATAAATTATAACTAGTACTATTATTGGTAATTGTTGTTATATTTTATTGAGTATATGCCAAGAGTATACATATGTAAAGTAAAACAAAAAGTGATTTTCAATAAAACCTAGAATAGCAAATTGTTGTTCTAGTCAAAAATGTTTATATCATCACAATAGTTATGCTTGTCATTTGTTCGAGAGTAGCACTGTTAATCCAGTTTTGTTCGGCATTAACAAAAATCAGTTTTGCTTTTCTAAAAATAGTTCATGTATGTACATACATATGTATATGCAATTTTTTTAAATTTGTCAGTTTCGTTGTTCTAAAGTCTTCAAGTGAAAAGTATACATAGCAGTTAAATAAGAAGTGAGCCACTGTATATGTATGTATGTAAGTATGTATGTATGTTTGTATGTACATATGTATGTATATAAAAATAAGTGAAATGCACAACTCATTCCTAAACAATAACTATAAAATAACGGTTTTATTGCGGTAAATAATAGCAATTGTGAATAATAGAAAAGTTTCGACAGCAAAAGTCCCAGCAATTTAACGTTATATTATTATTATTTAAAAAATACTGAAGTGTAATAAAATCAACTAATGTCCAAAATTGTTAACACACCAGCTTTTTATTTATTGCAATAAAAATTGAAAAGTTAAAATATTAAAATAATATTTTCAAAATTTAGAATTAAAACCGATATTCCTGTTTTTGTTTAATTTGTTTAACATAATTATAATATTTGAGTGGTGACGTTGATTGTTGCTGTTTCTAGATTATACATACATGCATACATACATACATACATTCAAAAATACATACATATGTACTTACGTACGATTGTATGTATGTAAATGTTTTCGTGCATATTTATTAGCGAACACATTGCTTGTGACACTACAAAGAAGTGAAATTTCATGAATTTATACTTAAATTTATTAAAATTGTATATAAAAGTATAACGTACTTAAATTTCATCGTTCCTTCGCATCAGTAGGTTTTTAATTTATTTTATACAATTTGTTTTGAACATGAAACTGAAATTGTTTCGTATTTTAAGCCTGACAAACAGACAGACAGACAGACAACAACGAAACAGATATAAATGTATTCCATCCATACTGCCAGACATACACACAAATGACAGATGGACAGGAAAATAGACAGACTAACTAACGAACAAACAAACAGATAATTGGACGGACTGGCAAATCGCGAAATATTTAAAACAATTAACAGACCAAGACAGTATGTTTTTGTTATTGCTGCTGTTCTTCTTTTTATACAATAACAAAAACAACATCAGATTTTTTTATTTTGCATTACTTTACTTTTTTGTGTTTTATTCCCGAGTTATAAATATACTAAATAAAATTAGGTGTGAATGTATCTGAGGGTGCGTTTGTATGTGTTAAAGCATTTTGGAAATTTAGTCTCAAGTTCAAGGCCTTACGGATAACAAAAACGAACGAGAACATAAATATTTGCAAAGTCAATGTGTATATTTTTCCTGGCTAAGTATGTGTTTGTCTCTCTTCTATATATATACATGTATGTGTGTATGTACGTATGTATGTATATTAGTGTGTTTATTTGCGATAGTATAAAGATTGTGATGTATGTATATACATCCATGAATACATTTTTTATTATGGTAAATATAGACGATGTTGTCGTATAACAACGGCAGTGTTGTAAATAATTGCAATCACTTTTTTAAGGAATAAAGAATTGAAATTAAAAAATTTAACTAAAAAGACCGCAGTATGCTTAGCATTATACAGCGTCAAGCTTTAATGCAGCAATTACAGCTTCGACGCTGAATGATAACTTGTCTTTATTAATGATTAATATATCAATGAATAATAAATAAAATTAATAAATAAAATGCTAAATATAGATAAATTGTAATATTTTTATGTAAATAAAAAACGAGTTTTATTACATATTTCCCCAACGTTTCGTGAATTTTATGTTCACTTTCTCAAAGGGTCGTCTATTTAATTAAAAAAGAAAATTTCAACACGGTTACAATTTAAAATTTGTTGTTCAAGAAAATTAAGAATACTTACAATATGAACTAGGATTACATTAGTATTAATAACAATACTTTTACAAATAACAATAACAAACAAATAAACATGAATTTTTTCCACACACAAACTTAATAATTAATATCACAGGCTGTTGTTTACAATATTGCAAGTTTGTAACTGGCGCTTAAACCATCTGTGTCCTCTTTGATGTTCATTGTTTTGTTTATGTTTTGCTGGATTCTCAAGCTTTATATTGTGTATCTCTTTCTTTTATTAGTCACTTTGTCCAGTATTTTTATATTGTCGAAATCAGGTGTATGTTTTGTTTCTGATATATGTTGTGATAATGCCGTACTTTCCTTGTTTTTATTTACATCGGCTTTGTGCTCATTTAATCTTGTCTCCAAACTTCTCTTTGTTGTTCCAATGTAAACAAGATTGCAGTTGTTGCTGTTGTTTCCTTTACAAGGAAACAACACCACTTAAAGGTAAAATATATAAGGGTTTCCTTACACCTGAGAATTTCTTTTTTTTTCGCATTTTTTATTTATTGTATCTTCAATATAATTGAACTATCAATAATTACTCATATCTTAAGTCTAAAAATATACTTGTTAAGTCCAACCAGTGCTGGACAAAAAAAATGTATGTTTCACGGTTACTGTAATTTGTGGGTTATCCCTCTGATGTACGGATGAGAGAAGCAGTGTCCCTCCTTCTTAGTCGAATGTAACCAGGTTCAGTTAGTATGTTACGGACCAGTGGATTCGGATGAGTTTCAAGCTTCTTTAAATACCTTATGGCAAGTTTCGCTATTTCTGCTTTAACTGATGGCACGTTTAGATCTTTATGGATGTTCGAATTTTTTATATACCAGGGAGCAGATGTAATAATACGTAGAATCTTATTTTGACGCCTTTGAATTTTTTCTACATTGGTAGCTGGGGCAGTGCCCCATAATTGAATGCCATAACACCATATTGGTTTTAGAATTGACTTGTATAATAAAAGTTTGCAATTTAAAGCTAGAGTAGAATTTCTGCCAATAAGCCAGTTTAGTTGGACTGCTTTTAACTTCATTTGCGTTAACTTTGTTTCTATGTGCCGTTTCCATGTAAGGCGCCGGTCAAGATGTATGCCGAGATATTTGACATCTGAAAGCTGAGGTATAGTTTGGGTTTTATCCGAATAGGGGGGCAAGATTTTCTGCGCAGTGTGAAAGTTATGTGAGTACATTTTTGTTCATTCACTTTTATTCTCCATTTCTTCAACCATTTTTCTAAATTGGATATGTGGTCTTGTAAATATCGTGATGCTACTTCGGGTCTTTCGTGAATGCTCAAAAAAGCTGTGTCGTCAGCAAATGTCGATGTGTGAACTCGGTTACTAGTTGGCATGTCTGAAGTATACAATAAGTATAAAAAGGGCCCCAATATACTACCTTAGGGAACTCCGGCTTCGATTGGCTGGGGTGAGCTCAAAAAATCTCCTTCTTTCACAATAAATTTTCGTTCGGTTAAATAACTATCTAGCAGCTTATATAGGTTTACGGACAAATTCAGTTTTAGCTTATATATTAGGCCTTCATGCCATACCTTATCGAATGCTTGAGAAACGTCGATAAAAAGCGCAGAGCAGTATTTTCTCTCTTCAAATGTCTTCTTAACAACATTGACTAACCTGTGAGTTTGTTCGATCGTACTATGTTTTTTCCTGAAGCCGAATTGATGGTTTGGAATACATCCTTTGTCGGTTAGAATAGGGTTAAGCTTAGTTATTAACATCCTCTTAAACAGCTTTGGCATATTTGACAAAAGGCTTATAGGTCTGTATGATTCAATTTTTGTGTGGTCTTTTCCTGGTTTAGGAATCATGGTAACCAAGGACACCTTCCAATCTGTGGGAAAGTACTCAAAACGTAAAATGGCATTAAAAATAAAAAGAACGATTCTGCGAGCTACACGGGGCAACTCAATTAACATCTTGTTACTCTTGTTACTCAATTAACATCTTGAACACCAAAAAAGCCCCTGGCAAGAGCCGTTCGATATCTGCAGAATAAATTTGATTGTATCTAGCTAATTGTCGGGTTATTGTTGAATGTTGGGCAGCTGATTTGAGGTTTTGGTCAAAATCAATAAGACTCCGCTCTACGTCTTCAGGTGTTCTTAGCGGGATGTTTTCCGAACAATGAGTACTAAGATACTTTCTATATTTCAACCAATTAATGCTTGTGGTAGTCATTGGTGATATGATGTTTTGTTTGTCCCATATATAGACGATAGTAGGTGAATGATCTGAGGATAATTCAAGTGACGCTTCAGCTTTAATCGTTTCTCTTGCAATACCCTTAATCACGCCAAAATCAATAACATCCGGTATTTTTTGTCGATCAGTAGACCAATAGGTGGGTTGTCCACTCGATATCACATTCAGACGCATTTTTGAAATTGTGTCAAACAAAACACGACCTTTTGGAGTTATTAGGCGTGATCCCCAAAACGTATGTTTAGCGTTGTAGTCGCCTGATGCTATGAAACAGGGACCTAGTGATTTGAAGAAATCGCTGTATTGACTCTCTGATATTTGAAACCTAGGAGGTGAATAAATTGAAGAAATAACTAAGTTTTGATGAAATTCTTCAATACAGATGTTTGTTGCTTGTAGGTAATCTTCACAAAAATCACACAGTAAATAATGTTTGATTCGAGCCTTTATTAGTATTGCTGAACCACCACATGCTCTGCCACGGGGGTCTTTGGTGTCATATAAGATATAGCGATTTATTTTAAAAAAGCTATTTGTTGTTAAGTGAGTCTCTGCAACCAGCATGACATCAATTTGTTCCTTCTTAAGGAAGTACTCGAGTTCATTTTTGTGTTGTCGCAAGCCGTTTGCGTTCCAGAAACATATTTTTAAACAGTTCATGGTTTGTTAAGTAACGCCTGCAACATAGTAGATTGCATGCGTACCATTTCTTGCATCATGCTGCTCATAGAGCTCATAAAACAGTTTATCGAATGCACTAACGTCTCGATGCTTGCTTCGAGACGATTAAAATTACCAGATGGTGTTTGTTCTTTAGGATGCGATTGCAAATTAGGAGTAGAGTTAGTTGTCGGTGTCGCTTTATGTACTGCAGTATGATTGGTTTTTACCATATCAGCGTATGAAACATGTTGTGTTGTTGGTTGGGCTAACTGAGGATAATGAGCATTTGCTCGATATTGTTGGTGCTTAGCAGGAGTATTTAGTTTTTGAGTGGTTTTCCTTACCATGGAAAAAACTGGACAGCCTCTGTAGTTAGCAGTGTGGTTTCCACCGCAATTGCTACATTTTTTTACTTTCGAATCATCCCTTGCTTTGTCGCATTGGGCGGAACAATGTAGCTCGCCACATACAACGCAAACCGGAGGCAACTTACAGTAAGCCCTAGTATGACCATATTCTTGACAATTTAGACACTGGACAGGTCCTGGACGCTTATGCGGCTCCTCTACAGTTATTTTACGGTGTAACAGGTATTTCATATTGTAAATGGGGTGCATTTCGTTCTTCTTCAATCTGATATCTCCAGGTTCCAGTTCAACGCGAAATAGTGGTTGGGGACACGTTCCCGATTACGGAGATTATCTACACTTTTTATTTTAAAACCCGCTTTTTGGAGTCCGGCTCTTATTTCAGCTGGATCAACGTATGAATCTACACCTTTAATGACTACCTGTAGACCTTTGCTACTCTTCAGCTGATAGGTATAAAAGTTCTTTTTGCAGTTTTCAAACTCGCTTACTGCTTTACGATAACTACTTTCATCAATAAATTGTATTTTTGTCTCATCAATGTTACCGCGCTTTATGGGAATTACATAAAATGAGTTCTCGCCAATAATTGTAATTAAATTTTTTATTAAATCGTTTGAATTTTTCTCCCTTAAATAAACTGGAGGTGGTTTGAAGGACTTAATTGCCGTTTTATGTACACTCGTTTCACTATCTAAGATAGCAAAACGATTATGGGAATTTATTCCGGTAGAGTCCTTGTCTTTTTGTACTTTAGCCATTGGTGCAATCTGCGAAGATTTAGGGCTTCGACCTCTTTTCAATACAGTTATGTATCTGTCCATTCCCACTTGCGTCTTGGGTTTTTATATACTATCCAAATTATCTTTGGCAACACTGTGTTCAGAAGGCGATTTGTTTTTATTTATTTTATTGTCATCGCTTAGTAAAAGTGAAGAACAAGATTGGGCACGTATAACTGGCGTAGCATTAATACACAAATTATTTTCATTTTTTTTTTGCTTTTATTTAATTCAGCATTGTCAACATTTTTGTTGCTTAAATTAAACAGGCTCATAGCCTTTATTGTTTTTATTTTATTTTAAAAGTAGCAATTCAATATGCCGTTGTACAAAGTACAGAGAAGGGAAAAAAAGAAAAAAAATATTTTACAAACAACTTTGTTGTTGTATTATAACAGGTTTGTTTTTTGTTTTTGTTTTAAATTGTTCACACAATGTATGTTTTGTTTTTTGTTAATGCGACCTTAAAAAAAATCGCGTCCGCACTTATCAACGCCAAAAACAGAACTGAGAATTTCTTGAAAGGCATATTCTGTACGCCACTTGTCTGCGTCACTTCGCACTTTATACTTAAATAATTTCAGTTTTGGAGATATTAAATAATTTATAAATCTTTAGTTCTTAAAAAATTAATTATAATTAATAATTTCTTTGTATGGGAGTACCCGTCTCCCCCTCATATACTATCAAGCGTTTGTTAAAAAAAGGCACTTTATTCAAAGAGTAACTTCCATTATTAAGTTTTTGCCCTGCATGGCGATAGGCATGTTCCTTGTCTTGTTAAAAACATTATCCGTTTCTCACTAGTATAAACAAACTTTGAAACATACAAACATAGATTAATTATTTTTTAATGTTAATAGGTATTCTTTTGATATTTAACTGATTTTTTTGGATTTGTATATGCTTTTCTGTTGTTTTCTTAATAAAACTTACGCAATGCAATTAAAGTTAATATCAATCAATAATCAAGCTTAAGTTCGTTTTTATTCTCTATAAGAAAGAATTAATTAAATTACAAATTAGGTCATAATATTAAAGAAAAATTTAATTTTTAGACACCAGCACGAGTGGAATGCACATTTTCTAGACAGCCACTTCCGTCATCAGCACTACTTGTATCTAATCTACTTAGGGTAGTGTTTTAGTTGTAAGCATCATCTATTTAACCAACCAAACCCAGATAAAGGAATACGAGAAAACTTGTATTCAATTATCAATCGTCAGTTGGTGAGAACGAAGTCTACCACTACCTTAAGCTTCCCTCTTGTTGAATATTTTTACTTTAATATTTACCACCTATATTTTGTTGTTCCTTCAGCGAACCTTCGGTTAGCAATGAAGTTACTTTTTTGTTTCTTTTTTTTACTTCCAACATTCGTTTTTAGTTAACACTAATTAGTATCAAACCAAACTTTGTTGAGTAAACAAGATTGCGCGGTGCTTTGCGATTTTTAATTTTGAAAATTTTAATTATTATTAGTCGAACTGTTTTATGTAAGCATCATCTATTTAACCAACCAAACCCAGATAAAGGAATATTTATAATATTTATATAAAAAAAATTAAAAATAAAAAAATATTTTTAGTCAAAATTTATTTTTAATGATTTTTTATGCTGTTTTATTAAACATTTTTTATATTTGCTTAAAATTTCATAAAATTTTTTTATGTATACATATAAGTAAGTATGTATGTATATATCATAGACTTTTTTTTATATAGAAATAAATAGCGATAAATTTTCATTGAACTCATTCTTTGAGGCCACTGCGATGATTTAAAAACAGGCATAAGATTTGTATTTCTTGTTGTTGTTTTTCATTTTGATAAATTGGAAATTATAGAGAGATTTTTCGTTTTGTTTGCGGTTACAGGGCAGAAAAAGGGAAAAAGTTTATTTTTATTTTTATGTGTATTTGTAGGTTTAGGAGTATTTTTTGTTACACTTTCCTCTTTTTTAATATTTTATTTTTGGCTGCTGTTTCTGTTTTTAGCAGTGATGATAACTTTTGTTTTTTAATTTTCGCACGCCCTTTACAAAATTACCATTTTAGACAAAATTTCCGTAATTAAACTAAAAATCTAAATATTTAAATAATTATTATCAAAGCTTTTTTTAAGGAAGATTTTTTTTCGAATTATAGTTTGAAAAGAGGACTACTCTTTTATAAACATACATTATATATACATATGTTAGATTTTTATTTATAAATTGTTCTGAAAAACATTTTTGTAAACATATTAATTATTTAATTAATACATGCAGTGTTTCTAAGCCGTGCGCTAAAAAATAGAAGGAGTTTTAATTCACAAATCCAAATCAATTTATTTTTCGGAATTACCGAAAATATTGAAATCTCCCTACGAGGTCCTAGATAATTATGAAAAACATTTTTTTTCTGTACAGTTGACATCACTGGGTTATAGTTATTTTATTAAGGGACCGCTGTTTCTTTATTATGGAGATGAAAACTATAACAACAAGTTTGGAATTAACATTTTATCTGCTAATTGATGTTCTCATACACACGAAAATCTTTGACAGGTGTGTTTGTATGTTTTATTATTTCAGAACAGTTTTTATACTCAGTGTAATTTATTTCACTTCCTGATAAACACAATGACACATATAGATTATATGTACATATGTATGAACATATTTTTTAACTTATGAATTTATTTTGTTTTTTCTTTTTTGTATTTTCAACTTTGTTTTTAATAAATACAAATTTGTGATTTTATCTTGTTGCTGCTTTTTTTCATATAAAAATGTAAATGTAAATTTTAATTTTATTTTATGGGTTTCTGTGTCCTTTTTTGTGGCGCCTCAAGAGCAAAAGCAATTTAATAACAAATATTCTATTTGTGGTATATTTTTTATGAAAACGATCGTTTTAAAATTAATGTTTGATAAGAAATTAAAAAAAGGTTAATTAAATACATATATACGAGTATGTTCATATCTACATACATATCTACATACATACATACATACATACATACATACATACATACATACATACATACATACATACATATGTATATTCAAGAAAATAATGGTGATGGGAATGACTAATGAAGACTGATCTTTTTTGTTTGATAAAATTTAAAATATGACGAAAGACAAATCTTATTAAGAAGGTGTACGATCAGATCATATTTTCATAATGGTTTATCATAAAGCTTGAAAATATTGTTGTTGCCTTTCTATCGAAAAGGTTACTAAAGTAATAAAACCAGGAATGCAAATACATTTTTTAATAATTTTTTATGTTATAATAATATTTTACTTTTGTTTTAATAGAGACTGAATAGCCTCGCTTATATTTGGCAATGTGATACTGTCGTCACAGGTTCAGTTAGCAATCGCTTTCGATGGGAGAACATCATTATCAAGCCATGTCTTGGATTGGTACTGGAGACTTAGTATTAGGTGTTTTTAATATAAATAATGGTGGGTTCAGCGCTCGCTAACCGTACCAAACCATCTGCCAGTGGTGACGGCCTTCACCAATGTAAATTCAATAAACCTAATATTAATTAGTGTTTTTTTTTTTATTATCTTATTAAGAGTTAAAACAGAAGACTTCATTATGAAGGAATATTTTAGATACGAAAATATAAATATAGTACTTTAAGATATCACTAAAATCTTTCAATGAATATAACAGTTTACAATGGAATAAAATAACAAATTATAATCTATGTATATATGTACTTACATATGTACCATACTTGTTACAATGAAAAAAATTATAACTAACATTTAATGGTACTGATTTATTTTTAATTACAATTGTTTTTACTAATGGTAATGTATAATTACTAATTATAATTGATGAAAAAACATTTTTTTTATTAAACACAAATTTATTATTGCTGTAGGTTTTAATAACTTTACATTCACTCAAGTTTTGGAAATCTGTACTACGAAATCTCCAACAAATATTTTATTTTAAAAGGATTTTTTATTATTCTTCTGCTTTTTGTTTGTTTGTTTTTATATGCTGATAATAGGAGAGCAGAGAGTGGAAGTGTGAGTTCTTTAAAAACATCACTACAAAAAGGTTGATTGGAAATGTGGCCAATAATGATAATGCTTTTTTATAATTTAATCATTGATGAATGGTAATGATTTTATTTTTTAAAATAATTATTAATGAAACTTTTAATTAAAAACCATTTCCATTACCAAAACCATTAATTAAAAACCATTAATGAAAACAATAAAAATGAAAAAAAATTATTAGCATTATTTAAAATTCAATGCTAATGAAATTATCAATTAATTACTCAATCTAATTAATTAGTATGTATGTATGTATGTATGTATGTATGTATGTATGTATGTATGTATGTATGTATGTATGTATGTATGTATGTATGTATGTATGTATGTATGTATGTATGTATGTATGTATGTATGTATGTATGTATGTATGTATGTATGTATGTATGTATGTATGTATGTATGTATGTATGTATGTATGTATGTATGTATGTATGTATGTATGTATGTATGTATGTATGTATGTATGTATGTATGTATGTATGTATGTATGTATGTATGTATGTATGTATGTATGTATGTATGTATGTATGTATGTATGTATGTATGTATGTATGTATGTATGTATGTATGTATGTATGTATGTATGTATGTATGTATGTATGTATGTATGTATGTATGTATGTATGTATGTATGTATGTATGTATGTATATTTTTTTATATCATGACATTGTAATAAACTACTTTAAAATATTGTTAGATTGTAATATAAATTCCATCTCACTAGCTCAGTGTACACCTATAATTATGTTAATATCTCAAAAAAAAAAATCTGTAGTTCCGATAATTGATTACCTTTTCAAAAAGAAACATTAACAATTTTGGTATAAGATATCGTTTTAACTTGATTAAATTTTTGACTTTTGCGATCTGATTAAATCTATAACAAGCAGCAAGAATTCATGACCCCTTAACCCTTATGTCGCCAATACAGGGAACTTAAGGAGAAAATACTCGCTTCTGGCCGAAGAGCGGCAGAAGCAGGTTTTAGACATACACATACAGATGAACTTAATTAAGCAAATTAATAATAAAAGTTTAATTTAAGGCTTGTCATATTTCATCTTCCTCAATTACTAAAATTTACAGAAGAACTTACTCCGAAATTAAAGAAAGAAGTTGTTACAAGAATTCAGATTCTTTTGAAATGTAATTTAAATCCAAATGAAATGAAATAAATTGCAATTAAAATAAATTAAGTTCCAATTAAAAATATTTTGAGTGTTGAGCAAATAATTAATTTTAAGTTAGAACGACCTGTGGGTCATGTAACAAAACTAGGACTTTTTTCATAAGTGACAGCGTTGCCGTTTGGTTACATTTGTTACATTTTTTGTAACTTTTGAAGACGCCACATAGTGTCTATAATTTTGTTATATTTGACCCCCTTTTGATATAAAGGGGGTTTTTTATAGAGGTGTAGAACTTTAAGTTGCAATAAAACAACGATGGATTATTCGATTGACATTAATTTTATTTATCCGAAAGATAATCTTGTGGCATTACATTTTAAATATGATTTCTGGCATATGACCGCCACGGCTGGCGCGGATGTAGTCCAATCTGGACGTCCAATTTTTTATGACTTTTTCCAACATTTGTGGCCGTATATCGGCAATAACACGGCGAATGTTGTCTTCCAAATGGTCAAGCGTTTGTGGCTTATCCGCATAGACGAATGACTTTACATAGCCCCACAGAAAGTAGTCTAGCGGTGTTAAATCACAAGATCTTGGAGGCCAATTCACAGGTCCAAAACGTGAAATTAAGCGGTCACCAAACGTGTCTTTCAATAAATCTATTATGACATAAACTGTGTGACATGTTGCGCCGTCTTGTTGAAACCACATCTCCTGGACATCATGGTTATTCAATTCAGGAATGAAAAAGTTAGTAATCATGGCTCTATACCGATCACCATTGACTGTAACGTTCTGGTCACCATCGTTTTTGAAAAAGTACGGACCAATGATTCCACCAGCCCATAAAGCGCACCAAACAGTCAGTTTTTCTGGATGTAACGGTGTTTCGACATACACTTGAGGATTACCTTCACTCCAAATGCGGCAGTTTTGTTTGTTGACGTAGCCATTCAACCAGAAGTGCGCTTCACGTGGCTTAGTTCAAATGCCTCTTTTGAATTCCGGTTCCAGATGAAATTTATATATTAATATAAAATATCAGTCATTTTATCATATAAAGGCCGGGCACATAGAATTCGTCATACGGTCTTTTTCAACGGACAATGAAGTTGAAATACATACATACATGTTTTCTTATGAGCTTTGTTCCAATCAGTACGTCTTCTTCAACGCAAAGTTTGAAAGTTGGGCTACTTTTAACTTTTGATGTACGTTGAACAGTTTGATGGCAATTAGTTAGTTCTTTTCTCTGTTTTGATTAACGTTTTGTGTTGAGTGGCAACACAAATAAAACAAAATACAACAAACTAAATATGTAAATTAAATAAAGTATAATGGAAAACAAAGCTTTTCTTTCAAGTGTCTGCTTTCCTGATTTAATATCCGTCAACAAATGTGCTCATTGTGTCAACCTCTTCCGTCGTTACGTTGATGCCAGTTGAAGTCGTTAACGTATAAAGTATGTGCCCCGGCCTTTAGGTGGGATGCAAACAAATTATTATTTTTTATGTAAGAGTGATATCATTTGAGCTTCTTTCTGCTTTATCTAGCGATTATACATAAGTATCTCTATTTGCTTTTAAATTTATAGGATTTTATTAAACAAAATAAGTTTATATTTATGTTCATTGCAACGCTTTGCAGTGGGTTAGGTTTGTTTAAAGCTTGGCGTTAGACAGCGTTACGCCTTGCGCGCTTGTCTATTTTATTCTGTAATTTAGCAAAATTCCTAGTTAATATTTTTTCTTGTTTTTCTACAAACCGTAGATGAGTTTAAGATCACATAATTATTATGATTCTTTACACTTGTGATTTAGATGCTTAATGTTGTTTTTAATAGGAATTATTCGCGTTTTCTCAATGTCACTTATTGTGTAGGTGTGTGAATTTTTGTTGCTTTGCTTTGCTAGTGAAAGTGAATTGCTTTAGTTATTAAAGCTCTTTTTACTATTTCTTATCTTATCTTTCCTTTCCTTCCCTTTCCTTTATTTTCTTTTCTAATCTATTCATTCTCTCTCCCTCTCACTCCTCTCTTATTATTACATTGTTTTTGTAATTTTACGTTATATTTTATTTAACTTTGTATTTGTGATGTTTTCAGTATTCGCATTGTGTTCTTTAAGTGTATTGTAAGGGGGACATCGTTATTTCTCTTGATGTAAAATTTACATTCATCATAGATACGACAACTTACATGCACACATACATATGTATGTACATGTAAACGTACAAAAAAAAAAAAATAAAGTCTAGCAATGAGCTAAATTCACTATAGAAAAACAGCAGCAAAAAGAAAGAACAAAATATAATAAAAATAAAAAATATATTCAACAATTCCCAACCTACCTCAAGTTATTTTATGTTGTGTTTTGCTTATTTTTTTAGACATACTCGTACTTTATTATTAGTTTTTTTCTCTGCTTTTCGGTTTTGGCTTCTCTTTGGTTTTTATATTTATACTTATGTGGCTGTATGCTTTCCCATGATGTTTTTTTATTATTATTATTCGTTTTTCTTGTTGTTGGGATAAATTTAATGTTTGTTTTCGCTTTTTTCGATTAAGTGTAAAAGGTAAATAATGTAAAATACTGCTTACAATTTTAATTAAAGTAGGTATGAATATGAAGTTTGGTTTGGTTTAGTTTTGCCTGTTACGCGATTTTCAAAGTTTATCTATACTTTCATACATACCTAATTATGTACATAATACATAGGTACATAAGTATGTACATATTTGTCTGAGCTAATAAAAATGGTGCTCTTCTTTTAGAGTATTTTAGCATGTACAATATGTACATATATATACATATGTATGTATATAAAGAAATATGTAATTATTAGGTTATGATGAACTAAATGCTCAGCTTTTAGATTCTCTCAATATCACTTTCCAATATTTTTGTTCTGTTTGGTTTACACTATGACAACTAGTTCCGTAAGTAGATCTTAATAATTATGTATAGGAAAAAGATTTGTAATATTTTTGTTTTGATTCAGTATGAGTTTCACGATTCAAATACATATAATTTGAATGGGAATTATGGCATAATTAGAAGAACGGACTTGCATATTATTTTATTTCTCTTGCCTTTCTTGTAACAAAATTTGACTTGCGCAAGAAAACTTGCTTTGTAGGCATGTTTTGAATTCTTCGAATCTATCTACTTTGGCTAGTGTTAAGTTGTAAACATTATCTACATATTCTACCAACCAAATTAAGATAAAGGAATTCGAAGATTTATTAAATGCAACATATTCCACCACACAGAGAAACTTCTACCACTTACAATGCATGGGAACTTAAGTAGGCTAAAGCGATTTTAAACATTGCCCGGCAAAAGGCTATTTTTCATCTTTTTTCAAAATTGACCTTCAAAGCAAAAATAGTCATTCTTTTGCTATTGCATATTTTACGTTTCGAGAATATCGAATTCTTTTAAAATGTAATTTAAAGCAAAACAGAATAAGCCCTCAACAGAGAATTCCCAAGGATTGTGGATTGACTGTGGCATCTCCTACGAAATAAATGAAATAATTAATTGGATTTTTAGTAGTAGTAAATAAAATACTGTTGGCAAACCTTGCTGTAAAGACCTGCTTGGATAGCACTCTAAAGTACAAAGAGCCTGTGACGATGGTCTTCACCGAAGGGTATGACAATAGCCTTGGCTAGTTCACGAACGAACTGGTTCAATTAAAATATTCTATCAGTTGAACTACAAAATGAACTAGTTCAAATTTTGATGTCTACCTAGTTACTATTTTGAACTATGCTTTATGTTTGAAATATTTAAATGAACTAAAATGTAAGTGTTTAGTTTTTTGACAACAATGTCATACAATTTATTATTTTATTTATTATTCTAAGAACGTATGAATTTATTATTTTTGAAAATTATATGCTACTAGCTGACCCGGTCCGTGTTGCAGGCCCTAAGAAAACATTAGTGTTGTATTCAGCGATGCCAACTTAACACATTTCGCGCTATTTTTAGCTCTATTTGACTACCTCTAACGCGAAAATTTTCCCTTCAGCACTTTTTCAGAAAAAGAGCAATTTTCTGTGGCGCCACCTGTCGAAAATTAACCCCACCAACTTAGGAACCTCCGTCGGCTCATGCGCAACAACTTTGCTAAAAATCATACCATCATCAAATGCATAGCTTACGATTTAATTAATTTTGAGTAATTTTCCGTGGCGCCACCTGTCGGAAGTTAATCGAACCAACTTAGAAACCTTCGCCGACTCATGGTCAACAACTTTGCTTAAGATCATAACATGATCAGATGCATAGTTTACGATTCTATAGAGGACATACAAACATACAGACAAACATTCATTTTTATATATATGGATAGATTATATATATAGATATTATGTTTTATTAAAAAATACTTTCTAAAAATTACAAAAAAAAACAATTTGCTTGGTTGGTAATAAAATGTAGTTCAGAACACAAATCATAATTAACAAAGAAAAAAGATCGATTGAACTAAAAGATTGAACTAGTTCAGTTTTTAACTTTGAACTAAAATGAGCGATAACTAAAGTGTACAAGGCTATATGACAACAAATGAAATAATCTTCAACACATCTGGAGTTACATCTTTCCCAATTAAATAATTTAGAATTTGGTATGGAAAAATTTTAGAAAGTTATTCTATTTTTCCGTAGGACATTATCTCACTATGGATTTATTTCAGCAACATCAGACAATTCCATTCGAGGCTGTGGGCAAAAAACTACGCCCACCTATATTTTTTCACGTTGTTTTTCTAGGTTGTAATGAATCTCTTTTGATTTTTTTTGTTAAATAACTATTACACCACGACCAATAGATCTCTCAGACCTCGGGGATCAATAACCCCCTGCAAGGGACGATATTTGTTTGCTTTTAGGTTGGTATTGTTTTTTGCTTTGATTTGTATTAAAGGCCTTTGTAGAAAGCAATACACATAGAGGTATCCGATGCACCCACATAAAATTTTTACAAAAAATTTTCGAAAAAATTTTAACGAAAAAATTTTAATACATTTTTTACAAAAAATCCCGATAAAATTTTTGCCAAAAATTTACAATAAATATTTTCGATAAAATTTTTACAAAAAATGTTTGATAAAACTTTTACAAAGAATTTTTAATAAAATTTTACAAAAAATTTTCGATATAATTTTTATAAAAAAATTTCGATAAAAAATTTACAGAAAATTTTCGATAAAGTTTTTACGGAAAATTTTCGATAAAATTTTTACGGAAAATTTTACCCTTTAATTTTTAGTATCTTGCTATTATACCTGCCGTAGAATAGAACTTCTGTGAAAATTTGCAGAGTCTATTACGGTTCTGGAGATAGAAGGCGCTGAGAGACGGATAGATGAACAGACATTGTATCGAAAATAATAGGGTCACGTTTTTACCATTTGGGTACGGAACCCAAAAATAGAAAAAAATATGAAGCTAAAGATAATGGAAAGTGCCAAAAGGCGGCCTACTAATATTTTTGCTAAAACTATATCACACATCCATACTTATTTATGTACGTTTATATATGTACATACGTAGCAAGAACATACGGAAATGAGAGTAAGAAGAGAATTTGAATGGTGGAAAGACAATAACAACAATAACGAATTTAAGCAAAGAGTAATCTAAACTAAAATTAAATAAAATAAATATTAAGTCAACCAGTTTTGCGCGCCCATTAAAATCTACGAAAAACGAAATGAAATAAATGTTCGTTCGTTCATCTACTTTTTCTGTTGTTTTTGTTTCTGAAATTTGCAAAGCTCTTAATAGATTCTGTTGGCTGGTTGGTTCGTCTGCGGTAGAATTTGTTGATTTTTCTCGTTGTGCGAAAGTGTGTTTGATTGTTGCTTTTATACAGGCCATTAATGTGTGAGCGTTTTTCGAGTAAAATATACATATTTGTGTGTTGCCTTCTTTGCTTATTTGGTGGCTTGGTATTGTTTTTTTTTCTTGTTTTTATGTGTTATTTTTTTACTGTTGAAATTTATGGCAAATTTATTTAGAGTTTGGGGGTCCCACTATTAACTTCTTTTAAAATCAATAAAAATGTTGAGGTGGGTTAGGAAATTTTTACGCAGCTGAGCAAAAAATAAAATATAAAAAATAATGTTTAAATTATACAGACATACCTACTAAAAAGCTAATTTTAGCAAAAAGACGGTGCGGTGCGGAGCTGTCTACATAAGTGTTTAGATGTATATGTATGTATGTATGTGTATAAGCCTGTATCTATGTATGTATATTTGTACATATGTATGTATATGCATGTATGTTAAAAAAAGATAGAAGTGAAATTGTGATAGGCTATTGAAATAGACAGCAATATTTTATTCTGCATCAATCCACTTTTAGTTTCCACGGAAATTACAAATTATTTAAAAAAGCTATTTTTTAAAATAAAACTAGTAAAGATATGGGTATTTTTGTAGTTGTATGTACATATGTATATGGAAACGCGTACATAGTTGCAAATACGGTTTCTTTTAAAACCATACACCCTCATTTTCGCAGTTTTTGAAGATTACTTCATTTTTACTTTATAAACAAATAATTCATTTTTGGAGTTTTCTACTCCTATGCCTTTGACGCTATGTTTTGTTCAGAAACTAATTTGGCGCGGTCTTATTTAGAAGAGAATTGAACAATAATATTTAGCAAGTCCCGTTTAAATGCAAAGGGAAGAAAACATGCGCAACGGCGTCAGGGTACGACTTATATTACGAATCAGCGCGGTAAATGCTTAGTGGAGTTTACTGGTCTATCGAACAGAAAATGAAAAACTTGTAAATCGGAAAGAAAATAGGCGTTTCGGGAAAGCACATTTGATTGTAATTGTGAATTGTATACCATATCATTAATGTAGTTCTAAAATAGACTTTGGAGAGCTGGCCTATACATATATGGAAGTTTAGTTAAATATAAGTCAGCATAAAGGTCGTATTAAAGTTAAGAAGATCAGATAAATTGAAGTATTTTTACCCCTTTTCAAAATATTGATTTATTTAAAGTGTGTAGAAGCTATCGAACATAACAATTGGTTTTTACGGCAAGCTTAGATTTCTTAATACTTATGTCACCCATAACTAAAGATGAAACAATATTTTCGGTAGCTGTTTGTGCTTTACCGGGATTACACATTTTTTACAATCTCGTGATTGAGAGTATTATTCATATTTTGCCTCATGACCCTAATCTTCTACTAGCTCGATCTATTACGGAATGATGGCAAATGTTTCTATCACCTACAAAATATAGTCTAAAGTACAGGATTATCACTAAAATACAACTTGCACGCTTCAATCCAAAAATATTTTTATTATAATTTTAAGACGAGCAAATCTTTTCTCACACTGGTGCAAAGACCAAAAAGTTTAAATAAGTAACGACAATTAATACTTTTTATTATTTTTGTATTAATTTTTTGTTTATTTTATTGTATTGTAGTTGTAGTTGTTCTTGTAGTTCGTTTTTGTTTTATGTTTTATTGCTACCGGAAATTGTAAAAATGAAGTTGATTAAAGAGTGCATGTGTGTTTTAACTGTTACTGTTGACAACACTATTACATCTATGGTTTAAATGCATCTTAAAAATGTTATTGCATTTGTTGTTGGACAAGAATGTTGATGGCCTAAATTATGACATCACATGACATATAATGTTTGCCTTGTATTACCAACTGCATTTACAAATACACGCAAGCACAGTGTGACACAATACACAAACACATACATGCAAATGTAAGCGTGTAAATATGAATGTGTATAAACATGGCACATGTCATGCAATGCCTTCCTTCCGCATTGACCCAGATTTCGTGTTTTTTTTCTCTTTTTTATGCACAACCTTTTTGCTGCTGTTATTGTTGTTTTTATAGTTCAGGTCGGTCATTGTAAAAAGTTATAAGAATCACATAAATGTATGTTATTGTAAGGGTTGCATGTAGGTGAACTTTTAAGTATGTTGCAGCAGCAATCAGCATAAAAAAACAAACCATAGAATAAAAAAGTTAAATAAAAACATTATTAACTAACAATTCTAATCAAATGATGATATAGATGAGAATTTATTATTTTAGATCAGATCAATTGCGTATACGTTTTAAAATCGGACATTCGTATCGCATGATGGATTGTGTTTATATATGTACATATGTGTGAAGGGTCAAAAGAGAAATATAGCAATAAGTGCAACATAGTCGTATCTCAAAAATATGAAACTTGGCAAAATGCAGTTAGAGCTTCCAAAATGTGTAAGATTCTGAATATTTTCACAGACAAATTATATATAAGAAAATACTTTTTTTCAATTTAGTCAAATTGTAATTTTTTAGATTAGAAGTAAACCTTTTTTTTTAATTGTAAAATTCATAAAAGATTTATTTTAATACAAATAATGTTATGAATTAAGGCTTAAGTTCGTTTTTTGCTCGCTAAGTCTAATCTTTACAAGTCTTACAAATTTGGTGATTAATTTTTTTAAAGAAAAAAATTTTATTATTACATCATATAGGATATACATTCGATTTACAGAAAATAGAACTTTGATATAATTTAGAAAAACTTTTACACAATTATGCAATCATTGTTTTTAGGTAATAAAGTATAAATAAATGAAACATAGTCAAGCTTGAGGCCAGTTTGTTATTTATAAAAACAAATATTTTTATTTTTGCTTTCAAAAAAGGCTGAACAAAATACTAGATATTAGACGAAACCTATTTTATAATTTATTTGCATTTAAGCTCTGTTTAAAGCTGAGCTGGAAAAAGCAGAGTAAAATACTATTTATCATTTCTATAACTATTTAAAGTCACCTTTTGGGTTCGAGATTGGAGTTTAAGTTAACTTTAATCTTGGTTTTTCTTTTTCAGTTAACTCTCTTTTACTTTAATTTGCCAGTTTAAGCGGCCAATGATTGTGATTAATCTTACAGTTAAGCTACTACGATACACATGTCTAACATAAACGAATTTTATAATTACAAATAAAAATGGAAATATTACTAATTTCATTCTTTCACTTCAAATTATTCCTTTGTAAATAATAGTAAAAAAACGCAGTGTCTTCCATCGCGTTGTTTTTTTTTTATAACATTATGATATTCGCAAAACCATGTTACCATGTTACCATGTTTTGTTCTTCAATATGGTTAAACTACAAGGTTTAAGCTTCCACTCAAGAATATCAACTTCAAATAAATTAGGCATCCGATTAGCTAATTAATAAATTAAACCAAGTGTAACCTCTTAGTGGTAAATATGCTTAGTGGTAATAATGCTAAATTTAAATCCAAATCGCCTGATGACTTGAAATTGTTATCAAAGTCTTGTCTTGTCTTATCAATGCTTATGTCCGACATTTTAAAACTGTAACTGTAAGTCTTTGAAGCTTCACTCAAATGTCCCTTAAACTGGGAAAGCACACCGGTTTGATTTACTCAAAATTTGCTTAATTCTTATTTCTTATTTTCTTATGGATTCGTTTTTAAAAGCACTTAAACAATAAAACATTATGAATAAAAATTAAAATAAAAATTAATTTTTTTTGGAAATTTTTCAATATTTTGCATTAAAATGGATGTCAATTTTTTATTTAATCCTAAAATCAGAATATCAGTATAAAATAAAGAAAAAAATGTGTCCAGTAAATAATTCCCCTAGAAGATTTTTTGAAAAACAATAAAGTAAAAGAAATATTTCAGCATTGAAATTTTGAATGAAATAAATGAAAAATATCTCTAATAACAATTTTATATAAAATAGTTGTCAAACGGGTTTTTGTATAATAAAAATTTAAATTTCTTAAAATGTATTAAACTTAAATAGGTATTTAAAATATGTCTGTATATTTCTTTTAATTTCCTTTAAATGTTCTAAAGAAACTTGGTATCAGAAATAAAAAAAAAAAAAAATATTTCATATAAATACTACTGCAGACTACTGTAGCCATTTAATAAAAAAAAAACAAAAAACAATCACATCTTTTTCTACTCACAATATCTCTTCATTAAAGATTTCTTATATGCTGCTTTACGCTCTTCTGGCTTTAGACGCCTGCTTGCCTCAGGAAAGTGATTGTGGTGATGATGATGAAGGGGATGATGATCTGTAACACCCGAACCTGAATCATCCGATTCTGTACCCGAATATGTACGTGAACGATTTCTGGCAAGTTTTGTTGGTAACGATAAATCTAATGGGGCCTCATCATCGAAATCTTCATCGTCACTATGATAGTGATCCGATGAAGGATGTTCCTCCAAATGTTTGACGAGATTTTCAGACGATGAACGTTCCTGAGAAAGGGAATCTTCTTCCTCCCGACTAGTAATTACTGATCGTCTATTTTGCTGTTCCAATTCGTTACCATTGCTATCTTTGTGATGAGTATGTTGTTGTTGTGGTTGTGGCTGTGGCTTTGTCAACTGCTGTTGATGATTATCATTAAGCATATTATGACGGGAGACGGCGGGTTGTTGTCTGAGATGATTGTAGAGCACTGTAAATTGTTGACGACAATCTTGACTATTGGCTGTTGTTGGTGAATTTTGGGGAGAAGGTATTTGTTGATTTAAGGAATTTGATGAAAGAGATGGTGACGTAGAGGGGGTAGGATTACAGGGCGATGATGCCAATTCCTGTTGACGATATTCAAGATTATGAATTAATCTGTCTTCTAATTCCTGCTCTGGGTCTACCTCTACTTTTGGCGATCCTTTATGTATGGCACTTGTCTTTTGATTTATAGTGGCTGCAGGATGTTGCATACCTATATCATCATTATCTAAGGATATTTGACTTTGTGTTTGAGACCACTCTAGTGTTTCGATTTTGTTTTGTAGAGGTGAACAAGTGGAACGATTACTGCTGCCACTTTGTGTTGTATCCATGTTGCAGGGATGTTTTTCAATGTTGTGGTCTCTATCATTTCCAGGAGACGATAAAGGCGAGGAGGTTGTTGTAGGTTGTGATGATATCGAGGCTGTGGGTGATGCTAAAGGTGATTGTAGGTTATTCTTACTAGGCGGTGAAGGTGATGGCAATTGGGTGGTAGGATTTACAAATGTGTGAGCACTTGCAGCCACCAAATGTTGCACCATTATCATGTTGATTGTAATGTTGGCGTTATAAGGTTTGGTTTGCTTATAATTTTTAAATTTAGTTTAGTTTTTTTTATTTTTCTCTAAAGTATTTTATCATTTTTAACAATTTTTTATTTTGCAGGATTAAATTTTGTCTACTTTATACAGATATAAAAACTTAAATATATTTTTAAATATATTTTTTAATTTTTGTAACTTTTAAAATTTGTCGGTTTGTAGGTAAGTGTTGTTGTTGTTATTAAATTTTGATACATTTTACTAAATAAATTGAGGTAATTTATATTTTGTACATTTAATTTACCGGACGATAGAATATTTGTTCCAAAATTGGGAGTTTTTCTTTCTGATTTCTTAGCAGTTCAAAGTTACTAAAATGTATTTTTATGATAATTTTTATTTGTTAAATTTAAATTTTATACTTTAATTTGTTTTTCTGTTACTCATGGAATGACACTTTATTTTAATTCTAATTTTAATTACAATTTTTAATTCAATTTTTATTTTCTTGCAACTTGTTTTATAAAATATAGAATAAATAGATTTTCTTGATTCAAAAAAACACTGTAAATGTTGTATCCGTTTCCGTTAAAATAATTTTATTTACATACACATAAATATATTTATTTTTTCTTAACTTTATTTTTTGAACAATATTTTCTTTGTTTTTAATTTAATTTTTTTTGTATTATTTTAATGTTGGTTGTTGGTTTTCGCTTTTAACGTTGCAACACAAACGTCGTTTATCTCTTACGGTATCAGCGAAACTGAAATTTGTAGTTTTTTAAATAAGTTGATTACGGTTGAAGTGGCTACGACTCGATATATATAATTTGTTTTTTGCTTTCTGTGTTTGTTTTTGCTTTTTGAATTATTTTTGTTATGTGTGTTGTTTGCCAGTGAGTAAGTATAGGCATGCGCTGCCGTTGTTGTAGCTGTTGTTATTGTTAATATTGCTACTGCCGTTTGCTGTTTGCTGTTGCTGATGGTGTTGTTTACAGTGCTGGTGTTTTAACAGGCTTTTTGACTGAGTGATAGACTGGTTGGTTGGATCAATTTAAATGTTTGTTGTTTCTAGTACTCGCAAAAATAATTTTTCCTTTTTTTGTTATTTTTCTTCAGAAGGTTATTTGGTTTTGTTCTTACTCCAACACTAAACATTTTTATAAATTATTTTAATGTTAGTTAAGGCTCATGTGATTTAAAAAGCTTTTTGCACTTATTTTTATTGTTATTTAGCGTTAGTTTTAATTAAAAAACCGCAGTTTAGGTAAAAGCGATGACGACTGTTTGGCTGCAAACACACAACAAACACGAAAAAAGAAGATAGACACAACTTTTCACAGCGCAATGTGACTTTCGCAGTTGTAGAAGTAGAAAAATATACAAACAAATTTAGCAACAACACCAGCCATTCATCCAGCTAGTCAGCAACTATACCGTAAAACAATGTTGTTTGCTTGTTGGCTTGACTCTCAGACATGAGGAACAACACCAAACAAAAAACACATAAAGAGCAAATAGATAACATATAGATACTCTCAACCAAAAATATATGTATGTATGTACTAACACATTTGCACTTTCATCTTAGCACACATACACCCAAACATTTTACTCTTTCTCTTTTATTGCTCCAAAAACCTAAGTCCCCACTCGCTTGAAGATCCCCACACTTTATTAATACAAATAATTTTCACTCTCACTTATAATTGCAATTTGTTTTTTATTATTTTGCCGTATTTTGAGTTAATATGGTAAATGTGTGTGTTTGTAGGATTCATATCTCTCTCATGCGCATTTGTATTCAAATATTCTGTGCTAACGACAAAACAAAATTACATTTTTTTATTGCTGCAAATAAAACATTCTCGTACAAGAAATTATTAAAAAAAATGAGATTAAAAAAATCAAAACAAATATTTTGATATTTAATACATATGTATATTTGAAAACCAGCGTTAAATGTGGTTCAAAACGACCCAAATCCACTGTCGACAAAAATTTATACATTCTTCCAACATCATATCCGATTATGGACATACATAATAGGTATATATTAAAAGTTAACGTGTGATGTGATAGATCAGTATCTAATATACGGCTTTATAAATATACATATATTATATCCTGTAACTCTTATAAGGAGCATAGGACCACAGCAAAGTTCTGCCAATAATCTCTTTAATTTGCAATATGTTTTATTTCGCTGCAACTGCGTCCTGAAATTCTTATTTCACTGAAATTCTTATTTCAGTATCTAACAGTCTCCTCCAAGTATGGGTAGGTCTTCTAATACGTCGTTGATCCTCGGAATTCCAATCGATGGCCATTCTGCTAATGTCGTCGGGTGGCTTTCTAAGCCTGTGGCCAATCCAGCGCCACTAACGTCTACGTAACTCCAATTGGATGGGTATTTGGTGGATGGTATTACAGGCCAGAATAATCGTAGGATTCTACAGGAACATCCGTTTACAAATTTTTGGATGCTATTGATGTGTTTGGGTGCAGCATTCCAAGATCCACTGTCATACGCAATATAGATTTAACGTTGGAATTAAAGATTCTGAGTTTGGTGTTCATTGATAGCTGGGTGGATGGCCATAAGGGATTTAGCATTGCAAAGTACATAACGCCTTGTCTAGTTTTACAATCTTGAGATGAGCCGCCGGTTGTTGTAATAGTGCAGCCCAAAAACCAAAAAAGAAGTTACATCTTCTACAGGTTGTTGCTGTTGCTGTTGTAGTTGATGCGGCTTTACGGCTGCACTGATTTGATCAATTATTTTTAAATCTTCATCATAACCCAACTTGGTTTTTACGAAAAGAAAAACTGACCGAGTAGAGAACTATAATAGGCTGGATTGGATAGTGGACGTGGTACCTCTCATACAAAGAAAACAATTAGTATCGTCTACCTGGAGATCTGCAATAGGTAGAGTCTTGAAACTTTGGACAAGTAACTCTCATACTTATGTGCATAATCTAGCAAAATATAAACTGGATTAGGATAGTTGGATTGGTACCTCTCTTAAAAAGTATAAAATCATTATCGTGTTTATAATCATAGTCTAGCAAAAAAGGATTGGATGGGAACAGTGAGCGTCATAACTTGCATATAAACTAAAACATGTTTGACGTGAGAATAGCGTCCGTTTTTTAGTTATAGGTTGGTCACACTTTTCTTCCAAGTGTTAATTGTGTCTTTTGTGGATGGGTGTAGCGAAGCTTACTGCGGATAGCTAGTTAGATATAAAATTTTAACTCTAAGCTTTTTTGACCAGAGAGTTAGGCGATTTTTTATTACATATGTATTTATGCTTACATATACATATATTCAAGGAATATCTAGTCTTCCTTCTAAAGCAAATAAAATACTTTACTGTTCCATTGAAAATACAAAGAATGAAATAAATAAAAAAACAAAGTCAAACTTTCATATTATTTTCGTGGAAATACAAAATATCACTAGAGAAACTATAAAAAATTTAAAAATAAAATATGAAATATAGAAACAGTGTTGTGTACAAAAAAATCTAAGTTTCCAAGTAGTTTTAAAGCAGCAAAAGTCTCACTCATAATTCGATATCAATAAGGAAAACTCAACAATTTTTATAAAGGTTACGAAAATGTTAAGGAAAAAAAGTAAAGAGAATCAAATGAGAATGAAATGTTACACTAATACATCCAAACATCAGATTTGCAATTGTGTGAGTATTATTAGCAGATGGACTGCATTTGAGTAGTTAATGACGAGGAGTAGATTTTAAAGGGGGGAGGCTACTCAAAAGCCGAAGTAGTCGTAACATATACGTAGATGTTGTAGACACAAGTTTTCACTTTCCGTTTCGTATGCTTGGTTATGTTGTGTTGAACTATTAATAATTTTATTAACATCACACAAAAATTACATACAAACAGATAGACGAGTATTATGTCCATTACCAAACCATATGGACGGATTATGACGACGAGTTGGTAAAGTAAAGTAAAATAAAATAAAAGGAAAATAAAGATAACATTTTTTATTTTTATTTCTATTTTTGTTTGTGTTTGTGTTTGTATCTGTACATAAACACTTCCATGGAATAAGGTTCTACAACGAAGGCAAAAAATATCCACAAATTTCATAATGTTGATGATGTGGTGTGCGCTAAGAAGTGTGATACTGTGTCGTGCTCTGTTGCTACTAAATAGAAGATCTGCAACAACAACAAAAGCAAATACATCAACGTCTTTCCATTGTAAGAGGGAACTCTAGGAAGTTAACTTGTATAAAATAAAGGAGCATGAAAACTTTGTATGAGATTGTAAAACCAATAGGAGCCTAAAAGAGATGTTAAGCAGAGTGAAGAGTCAAAGAAAAAATATAAAGATTTCATTTTGTAAACAGCAGTTTGAGTTTTGGGGGTCATAATGAATTAGTGTTGTTAGAAAATTACTGTAAAATAAAAATATTAAGGAAAAAAGAAAACTTGTTTTAATTGGGCACCTACGGTGGGTGCCAGTCGAGGCATATCTTTGATGCAAAAGTTTAGACTAAGTTTAATACCATATTGCCAAAAGGCAATCAAAAACATCAACATTTTTATCGTTTCATATTTATTTTAGTTAATAATATCACAGTGAACAAATCAAAACTTTCCAAAATATACACGGTCTTGTGAGTATAGGTTCGATTCTACAACGAAAGGGTAAAATAGTTAAATAGTACTTTCTATCTTAAAAACGCCATTTTTTTTACTAACCTATACATTTCTTACATTTGAATCTCTTCTGTTGTTGTTGTATTTCTTGTATTGATTTTAGTGTTGTTGTTGTTTTTTTTTTTAAACAAAAATTCTTAATAAATTTACATGTTAAGGTACAAAGTGATCTTAATGAGCTATTTAGGGTACCTAGACACGTTCAGATTGTATTGGTATATTCACAAAAGTTGTTCAGTTTTACAGTAGCTATAGTTAATTGTTAGTAAAACTTATGCTGAAAAAAATTTTTTTAATTTTCTTTAAAAAAAAGGTGCAGGAATAATTAAATTTTTAGGCATAAAAGGTTAATAGTATTTATTTAACGAAACCTCAGGTACTTTATTGCCAAATTAGGTTAAGCGGTATCATCTAATATGAATAACATAATATACAAAAACTGATGACACCTTTTTTGAAGCGCCCACTGATTTTTAAAATCTTTCGAGACCCATAATAAAAATTGGACATCATTTCCCCAATTTTGGATAAAAATATATATTTCGAAAGCTAAAATCAATTTAATAAAATTTAATAATTTAATATATATATATATATATATATATATATATTATATATATATATATCTGTCCTGCTAATATATATATATATATATATATATATATATATATATATATATATATATATATATATATATATATATATTAGCAGGACAGATATAGAAGTAAAATAAAATATATAAAACAAATTTAGGTAAAGAAAAATTGTTTGCTTGGTAGTTTGTGTAAAATAAAACTGAATAAACTGAACTTGTGAAATATAATAAAATAATCGGGTATGTTCTGCAATCCGAAACCGAGTGAAATTGAAATCGAATAAATTTTTAAAGAAAAATATAACTTAGTTGCGCCTATTATTTTAAAACATTAGCATTCAAGGAAGTTATGTGAATGGTCTTTAATCAAATGTATAAAAAATAATATCAAAATGTTGTATGATTGAAAAGTTATGACAATTTAAAATTTCATTCGGATTCAATTTCACTCAGTTTCGGATTACAGAACATACCCGAATTTCTCCTATTCTAATGCTTTATTAAAGTTGTTTAAACAGAAAAATAATCACAATTGAAGCGCACCTTGCAGATAGATAGCGACCCAGAAAATGCATTACATTCTGCTAGTGTCTAATTATTCTTTTTCTCTATACATTTTTTATAATAATGAACTAAAGTCTTAAAATTATTAATTCCATTTATATGTAAAAAACAGTTAGAACAATATAAAATTATATAGATTTACAGAATTCATATAAGATAGAAATTTTAGAGAACGAATTGGATGTAATCTTTTTATTTAATAAATGAGCGAAAGAATTAATTCTGATTAACGGTAAGAATCCCTGCTGTATTTCATTTGAAATAAATTATTTGGGGAAAATGTTACTTAATATATTTTAGTTTACAGCCCACCGTGCAATGTTAGCAATTCAGACATGTAGACAAATAAAAATGAAAATGATCAAACCTCAACACAACGTACTACATTACACTGAAAATCCCTTCTCCTACTTATTAGGTTCCTTCTACAAAAGCCGTAAACTTTTTTTATTTATAAGAATACGAAAGAAGGAAGACAATGTTTTGTGTTGAACAGATAGACAAACACACAACCAGATGTTTATATGTATTCTATGCAGCATGAGAAATAACAACAACGACGCTGATGAAGAAGACGTTGTTGGGGAAGTTGAAAGTTGAAGGAATGGGGTGATTTAATTTTTATGTAGTTTAAGTAAATAGTATTTTAAGCTTATTTCTTTTTATTTAAAGAACCTGCTGGTTAGATGATTCTGTACACCAAGACTAAAACGTATTATTGAAATGGCCTGAACAAGTTTATAGCCTTTCTGGCTTTCACTTCTATCTATGGGTCATTTTCAAAATATAATTCTGCCTGATTCTGATTATTATAATCATCATATTCATCGTTATAATCATCATCTTTTCTTCATGTAATACCGAAATATCGATATTTGACGTTTTTAAGCTTAAAGAGTGTGTTTGTGAAGTGTCTCTAAGTCAGTGTGTGTGTGTTTAGTCAAAATGTCGATGAACAGACAACACCTTCTGCTCATTCTACTGGTTTGTTTCCTCTTTGTAACAAATCCAAAAGAAAAAAACACAAAGCTGGGAGTGTGTTGGTGCAACAGCAAGTGCGCAAAGGTTTATGATGATGGTTTGTTTCATTTTTTTTTGTAACTTTTATGCATTAGCGTAGCAAAACATATTTTCTTGGGGGAGATATAAAAACTAAATTTTACGTTTTTAGGGCCATATTCATGAAAGTAGATTTTTATGTTTTTATTATATTGTGTAAGAAAACATCTCTTTTAGAGAAGGCGAGGTAATAAAAAAAGGAAATGTGAACACCTGTTTAATAAAAGCTTGACTAAAAAATAAAACTCTTTAAAGACGTAATGCTAAAAATAAGTAGTGATATAACATGAAATAAAAAAACTCAAAAATAAGCCCATTGGAAAATAACTGATTGAAAATAAGGGCAATAAGTAAATAAGTACGGATGCCTCCTTCAGGAGGACTCCCCCTTCCAGAATGACTGTTCTACGCCAATGTTTTGTGTTTGAATAAGAAAGAGCATAAAATGTTATTTTCTGATTATTTCTAGAAAATTGTGTTGTTTTTGTTCTTCGTATATACCAAAATTAAGTGAATCATGAACGAGACAACATTCAAAACAGTGAATGACCTGAAAATGACTTAAAACGCGCCATTCTTCGACAGACATTTTTCAAAAAAAAAAAAAAAGGAATCTAAACATCTAAACAAGTCATTCTGATTTCGTGCTGTTGTTAATGATCCAGTCGAATAAAAAATCGAATTTAAAGGAAAACCGTTTATTATTTCTCTCTTATAATAAAAAAACCTAATTTTATTCTTATATAAGAAACTATGTTTTTTTATTAGATAAACTTAAAGCTCAAGAAATAAAAAGATTTAAAGAAAGAAAACAGTACGGGTACATGACAAAACAATTTTTGTAAAATTTAAATAATTTTATAATTTATTAAATTTTACTTTTATATTATTTTATTTTTATATTGTAAATAAATATAATAAATATAATTTTTAAATTATTATAACTATTAAATAATTTTATAGAATTTTTTATAAAAAATTTTGAGAAAAATATTAAAAGTTTGTAGACAAAAAATTTTATATCATTAAAGTAATTTTTTATCTATTCTTAAAGTTGAATTATTAAATTACAAATAATACAAAAAAATTGTTAAATATGCATATCAAACAGTGCTAAATGTTGCTAAAATCGCCTAGTAGCTGCAAATATAGCTGTAAAATTGGAATTTTTACTCTTTTTTTAAATGTGAAATTTGAGTAATTTATTAATTATAAAATTGTGTATGTTTGTAGATAAAAAAGCTGACATTTATAATCGGAAGCACTTTTTCTATTTTAAAAACCCCAATTCAAAATATTTTGTTTGTTTATGCAGTTTTTTTGCTTTTGTTGCTATTCAAGCCCTTGAAAAGAAATTTAATCCACTTTTACATTGTTTACATTTTTAGCTTTTCCCATTGTCTGTTAAGCGGTTTTTCTGTTTTTCTGGTTTTCTGTATTTTTTTGTCTTTGTTGGCCGCATAATGTCTGAATGTAGAAAATGTTCTCAACTTTGGTGTAAGAATTTAAACAAACATAATGTATATAAAAAATTAAGGTAAATTTTATTAACTTAAGGTTTTATTGTTGCAGTTAAATATTTGTTATCTTCAAATACATACACATACATACATATGCGAATATGCATGCACCCTGCAGTTCGTGGGAATAGTTTTTAACTAACCTTTATTCTGTGGTTTCAACAGTTTAAAGGATGTCGCTTTTTGGAAGTTTACGCAGTTTGTAAAGAAATTGATTTTACAACAAAGAAACACAAAAATTTATTTTTAGTTAATTTATTATATTTTTAATGTAAATATGTAAGTAAGTAATAAGTGGAAAAATGTAACACAAAACTAGACATTTATTAACACAGAACAAAAACAAGAAGAACATCCATATCGTGTTATGAAAGTATTTTTACATTATCTAAAGTCTCTATAAAAATTTAATAAAAATCTTGGAATTGTATAATTACCTTGCTGATCGAAATAAAATAAATAAAATAATAAAATGTGAGAAAAGTACGTAGTAAAGTACCAGAAAAAATTAATTTAATTATTTCTTTTACGTGGTTTTTTGTTACTCTTTTCTTTAGATATGCATATACATTTTTAATGGGGTCGGGACTTTGTTCTGATGTTTCTAATATTTTTGGCTTCAACACATCCTAATATTTTTTCGTATCAACAAATTTTATGGGAGGCATAAACTGTTGCAATTCTAACATTCATATACGAATATGCAACCATATTGTATTGCAGTCATAATTATAGTATAATTTATTCTCGTCACAAAGCATATTATCATTTAAGTAATCAGTCAAGTCAGTTTATCTGCATTCATCAATGAGAAAGAAAATCGTTTTTTCAATATTTTGCACTGAATAGATGTATTTGTTTGTTTCAAAACGCAGAGAAAACACATGGTCACAAGAACGATTTTATATTCTCTGTAAAAATGTGTGGCTGCGAGGAACAACTTAAAGTTGTATTAGTCATTACTATGACCACAAGAAACAAGTTATTGTTACTATTTGATCATTTAATGGTTACTACAACCAAAAAAATTCAATATGGCGGGTTTGAACTATATAATTTTAAAATCATAACCATAGTTTAATTAGTATATTAATTTTGTATTTTATAACCATAATATATTATTAATAAACAAAAATATAAACAGTTTACTCGTAGATAACCACAGAATGACTAAAAACAAACAAATAATGTTTGTTTTTTTTAAGTTTTGTCTTCAGTTTTTTAAAATTGTTAGAATCTTATTTTACACGTTTTAAAAAATATTAGTTTAAGAATTGAGTTATTTTTATATTGGTATGTTTTCATAAATACATATACAAATATTTCGCAATATTCTCTACAAGCAAAATGCTAGTCGACTACGAAAATAACACACTTTAAGTTAACTTTTATGGCCTAACTATAAGCTAACTGCAATGTGAATGCAAAACCTCCCCAAAATCAAAAATAAAATTATTTTTGACAATTTTGTTTTAAATATTTTTCATTTCTTTTTTAAAGTTATAAAAGGAAAATTTGTGTCACATCCCTTGTGTTCTTTTGAGTTCTTAAATTATGATATTAATGTCATTTGGAAGGAAATATCTTACTGACTATCAAGCATTTGATGTTTTAACATTCTTAGTTAAGAAACCTTCAATCAAAGATGCAGGAAATAATAATAAACGGAAAAAATTTATTGCATATTACAAATTCGTTTTATAGCTAACTGATATATATTCAGTTTATAGCTAACTGCAAATTGACTAACTTTAAGCTAACTTCTGAATAGTCAGTGAGACAACTGGCTACACTCTAGGACATCACAATGTTAAAAAAGTCAGTTATTTTTAATAAAAATAATACAACTATCAACTACTACTGGTTGCAAAATAGTTAGCTTAAAGTGCATTAAAAGTTAGTTGAGTTACTTATAGGGTTTATTTAATTTTTTTTATAATAAAATTAAATATAATTGTTTGTTTTTTGGCCAGTTGGAATTTGTTAAGTTTGTTGTCAATTTTTATAAGCTAATAAGGCCAGCGTTTCGTAGATGTTTTGTCTACTTTTTCAAGGGATGGTCTATTTAAAATATAAAAACAATTAGTTTTAAACCCATATTAAACAATGAAAAATTAACACTTACTTACTTACTTCATTATACAGGATGTCCGCCAGGAAGGTATACTATTTTGTTTGCCGCCGTTTTAACATTAGTCTTGACAGTTTATATTTGGCAGTCGTGAAGTAGACACGTGGCAAATTTATTATGGAAAAATATTCGATAAACCAACGTGTTTTAATCGTTTATATAGTGAATGATTTCGAAGAAAGAGGACCACAACGTACTGTAAGATCGGATGAAAACATTACTACTGTTCCATCAAGGTGCTTGGTCTTCAAATAACAACTTTGGTCACAATTTTGCACAAGAATTTACATTTCTTTCCATTTAAGATTCAATTGACACAAGAGCTTCTTCCACAAGACCAATTACACCCGCTCTATATATGCCAATAGGATGTTAAAGCTCGTCCATGATAACCCCGATTTTCATGACGAGGCGTATTTTCATTTGAATGGATATGTGAATAAACAGAATAGTCGGTTCTGGGCAATGAAAACCCTCAAATTATTTATCAGTAACCTTTACATCCATTAAAAGTACTTCTTTAAAAATAAAACGGCGTAACGGTAACTGTGAATGGGGAGCGATATCGCTATTGATATGTCGATTTTTACAATACAGTTAATATCTGCAATTTCGCGTATAGCGTTTTATTCTGTAGTATATTTTGTGCGGACGACCACAGCTTCCTGATTTTAAATCCAATATAATTATTTGCATTTTTTAAAAACCAAAACATACAGCACGATTCATTCATACGGAACTAGTGGCTTGTATTACTACCGGTGTACGGATGGTTTTCCGTTTTAATTTCCAATTTGAAACTCTTAGCTTAATATGTTTCCAGTACATTATTCTTACAATTTACTTTTTCATTAGCCAAAAATGTGATCATTAACTGATCGATAGTCAGTTATATGAGTGACAAAAACACTAGCAATTGTCACATTTAAAATGCAGGGTACCTACTAAACAGGTGAATTCATAGTCTCACACATACAAAAATACATATACATGTGAATAAGATTTAACCACGAAAAAAAATAAAAATATACAATTTAATTAATTTAAAGATTCAATGTCATTACTACAATAGTCGCGCGACATTACCATTGACATTGCAAAACTTTCAAACAATAATAAGAAAAAAATGTCTGATTTGCAGAAATAAGAGAAAACAAAAATACAACGAAGCACATAAACTTTTTGAAGTAATATGTTCTCGCGCTTTATCTGCTGATGGTGATAATAAATGTATTTTAAATGTATTTTAAATGTATTTTAAATGTATTTTTTAAAAGGATTTTAAAATTAAAAAAAAAAAAAAAAAAACATAAATTTCTGCTGGTTAAAATCAGAGATTAATACGGCTACTTAATGCAAATTAAAGGAAGAAATTTCATCACTCATACGTTAGCAGAATTTTCCTGACTAGAAGGAAGTTGAGTTGCACAAAAAAATTGATGTCATATGTCATTAACCGGATTGTGAGGTAAAATTTTTCAAAAATTATAAATTTCAAGTTTTTAATTTCCCATACGAATAGTAAAAAGTACAAGATGGATTAATAATAAAATTTAGTGTCTCGGTTCAAAGATAGGATACTTTTTTCTTATTTCGAAGAGACCTATTCAATGGTACTGCAAGCATGGCAGTAAATTTCATTTATTTTCTGGTTATTTTAAACACTAAGAACTCTAAAATAATTTTAGAATTATATATACAATTTAGAATTTTATACAGGATGGGTACCTTTATATAAAGAAACTACATAAACCATAACTAAGGTACTATAAAAGTAAGAGTCTTAAAGTTCGGTGTGGATTACTTTCAAAGCAAAATCGAACAATATATTGTAAGCACGCTGATGAAGTGGTGGGCACAGTTAGTTTTATAATAAAATTAAGCTGATACGTTTAATATAAAGTTATTATTTAAAAGAAACTTAAAGTTTTAGTAAAAAATTAAATTCCTAGGGGAACAGCTAAAGTTGTAGGTTACGGCCATAGAGCCAATTTTGAGAGGTTTTTATAAACCTGCTACAAGAGTTAAATTTCCATATCATACTATAAACAAACATTTATATTTGTATAGTTGAAATTTCTTTAAGTAAAATAAGAATTTACAAATGTCTGAACTTTTTTACAAAATAATTTCTAAGTACAAACATTTTAAAAACTGTTGCTATTTTATTCTAATGGCACAAATTATAAGTGGTATGATAAGATATTGAAACTTTTTTAAAGTTAAAAACTTTAAAAATTATCAGCAAAAAATAAATCTCTCCTAAAATGGAGATTTTTGTTTTAAGGAGATTTTTATATGTAAAAGCGACTATTTTTTATTTAACTAATTCTATTATTGCGTGCAACTCACATAATGTTTGAAATATTTTCAAAATACACAATCACTTCAATTACCAACATCAACAATATACATACATTATCAACTGCACACAAATGAAATTTCTGGAACTGGCAAAGATTTTCATTTCAATTTTATTTCAAAAGAAAAACTATATTTATGGGTAAGTTATACTATCATCATCACTTCGAAGCAGAAAAAGCAAAACTTCAAAACACAACTGGTTTATAAAATAATCGCATGTGTTGTTGCTGGTGGTTGAATGATGTTGTTAATATTGTTGTTTAACTGGATTTGTATTATAGCAGCCTGATGATGTTTTCTTTTTTCATTTTCATTTGACCGACTAAATAACTATTGAGAGATTCAACTATCAGTCTGCCTGCCTGCCTGCCTGCCTGCCTGGCTGCCTGTGGCACTAGTGAGACACTGCACTTGCACTTTCTATTTGCATTTATGGGCATGAACAATATAAACTGAAAGTGTGTTAGTTCGTTTGTTGTTTGATTTAAACGTTTGTGGAAAAACTTTCGTTTTTCGTGTTATTTTTTTCTTTCTGTTGGTGAATAATTACTTTTTAATAGTTTTTCTTCGGTTAGTGGGACAGCAATGAAAATTATAAAATTTTAAACATAAAATTAAACCATTTCTATAACAATAATTTTGTTGTATATTTTTTCATTGTCTTTGTTTCAAGGATAATACTAGTTGCGAAAATTATGGCTTGTCTGCAGCAAACACCTAGAGTGTTTGGTGGGAATCGAACCTGTTACCTCCAGACTGATAGACTATACCAGTATATCGAGGTGCCCAATAACAATAGAAATAAAATATATAAGGTACCATTAATTATATAACAATTCTTATAAATAAAATAATTTATTAGATTCTAATTTCCTTTAGATTCAAATGAAGCCAGTAAAGAAAATTATTCCTTTACAGAGCAACCCATTCACATAAAATGTTTGGTGTTGTCTCATCTTCTTGCACCCGACAGAGTGTTGTTGGAGAATATAGAAACTATCCTATTCAGTACTATCTATGTTTAGTCTTAAAGCTGTGGTCTTTATATTAAGGTCTAAAGAAGCTACAGCAGAGAAGAGGGACATGATTTTATGGCGCCTATATGCAAAGAAAACACATGGTTGAGGTAACCATAATTCAAGAGAAACATATTATGATAGAATTATATAGTTGTATGCAAAAAATATTATTATTGTTATGTTAGACCCACATAGTGCTGTTTAATTTAAAAATAACATTGTAAAATATAAAATTTTATTACGAAATGAATTAAATAAATGTGAGATATAATCTTAAAAAAACACAGGTTAGTTGCTTGAATGTGGGGAATCTCATGGCGTCTGAATGAGTGCCTCGAAGATCTTAAGTTTGCGGACGACATAGTTTTGCTTTCACACTCGCATCAGAAAATGAAATCAAAACTAGACGACTTACAGCAGGTTGGCTTTAAAATTAACATAAACAAAACAGAATCGTTGCGAATTAAATCACCCAATATTCATTCACTATAAACGGCCATAACATAACAGTAGTCAATAGCTGTACATATTTGGGTAGTGTCCTTTCAACTAAGAAGGAGGAGCTAAACAAAATGTCTTAATTCGGCTCGTACGGCGTTTGCCAAGCTGCGAAATGTATGGCATTCTAATAACATAAGCACTGAACCTAAATGCCGAATTTTAATGCCTGTGTGAAATCTGTGTTCCTCTATGGCTCCGAGACATGGTAAGTTACCAAAGAAATAAAACTACAGAGCTTTATAAACCGTTACCTCCATAATATTCTCCAAATATGGTGGCCCAGAACCATATCAAATGAAGCTCTATGGAGAACTACTCGCCTGCAGAATATCAATGCCGAAATAAGAAAGAGAGAAATGGATGGATAGGGCACACTATGTGAAATGCGAAATTAAGATTACTAGCACGAGACAGGGATAACTGGAAATCTTTTAAGATTCTAAACATGAAGTATGGATTTAAATAATAATAATAATTTGTTTGGATAACCATATCTTCTAATCAAATATACAATAAGTTTATTTTTTAAGAATTCGATATGAGAAATGACTCAATTCATTAAGTATTATTTTATGAAAAATAAGCCCGTAAAATTGGCAATCCTTTAAAATGTTTTTTATAGATGCATATATGATAATATGCACCAATCCGAATGTTTAACTTTCGTCCATGGATGAGATAAAAATGAGAACCGAGTTCTTTCTCGGTACAACTCAATTATAGTGATAATCCTTTGGCAAATAATTTTCCTTTTTCGATTTTACTGGAAACTTATACGCAGAGACTTACTTGTATTAGATCAAATTTAAAATTTTCTAGCTGAAATGGACATGCCAGCGGTAAGACTATGGCGTCATGAGCTACCCTAGATAAAACTTTTTTATTTTCAAAATTTTCTGGCCAGTTAGTGAGTCTGTGAGTATATACTAAAATATGAATTTTTACACCTACACATCTCAGAGTGTCCTCACTTTAAAACCTTCAAACTTAAACTATGGTGTTACCATAACACCGTAATTTTTTGATGATGGAAAATAAAGTTATGAGGTGGAAAAGCATGCCAAATGGGTTCGTATAATACATATACACACTGTATGCATAGACCGTAACTTGGCCTGGCGCACTGCCGTTCGCCTAGATGCATATGATCAAAAACAACATAAGAAACTAAAATGAATAAAAAAATACACCGAAGTTATATTTAAAAAAGATTATTTTTACTCTTATTATGAGTAAGAGTAGTGTGGAATAGTAAAAAACTTTGTTATGCTGTTACGTTTGTTGGTTAGTTTCTGATTTTCATGCAACTACAAAATAACTCTTTGGAAGCAGTTTTTCTTTTAAATGACTGTCAGTCACAGGCCTAAAAACAAAGACATCGTTAGCCAACAACATTTTAAGTTGTAAATGGTTTTAGCGCTATTTCTTTACATCATTGTTGTATTTGCAATAATACATTAAACATTAAACATCAGACATACAACATGAAACATTTTTCACACATGTTGCACCCAATATATGCTTGCATGCATGTATGTGTGCGTGTGTGTTTGTGTGTGCATCTACATATTTGTCATTTTGTTTTCTTTTTTTTAATTTATGGGGTTTTCTTTCGTTTGTTTGTTTGTTTGTTTGTTTGTTTAAAGCACGCATCGCTTGATAATGAAAGTGAATTGAATTGGCGTTAAACCTGTGGAAAAGTGTTACAAATATCCCAAACATAATTTTATACATATTGGATGATTTTGATTACTATAGGATTTTCAAGCGCAGGATATTTGTTAGTTTCTTAGTTAGAATTTCTATTAGATTGTGTAAAGAATTACAGCCAAATAAGTTTACGATTGTAAGAGCATGTCCCTAAGAAAGAATATTTGAGTACTAAGACCTAAACTAATTTTCGTTTAGGGTGCTTACAAAGGAAAATATTTCAGCTGTAGTCACCAGTACTAATGGGTTCAAAGATTTTCCTATTCGTTGTGCTTTTTAAGGGACATTTTGAACCGGGATATTGGTATAAAAGCGTACAACTTTTACACTGACCAACATCTTAGGGAAACGTCTGGAAGATATTGAAAATGTGAAAATCAGTTTACATTTGCAACATCTTCTTACATCTAACATCTACCATCAACTCAACTGTCGAAAAATTAAAAGCAAATACGCTTTTAGCCACTAAATTAATCTAGTTTATTGCCATTTTTCTAGTGGTGACACTCAAATAATCGAAAGATGTAAAATGGAACAAACTGAGATAGGAACATCATGTGAAAATGTTGAACTTTAGGCCTGTGTATTTCTTATGGAAAGATGTCAACATCTTCGCAAATTTATGGTAGATGTTAGATGTTGATCAGTGTAAAAAGCCTATTAGGAGAGAAGGAAGATCAATATGAATTATAAAATATTGTGTATAATGGCGAAATTCATTTCTGATTAATTGAAAACAACGGTGGGAAAATATGTTGACTTTGAGTCGTTAAGCAAATAGCCAGCTAGAAACGTAAAAGGTCAACCCATACGAAATTTTGGGTTTCACTCAGATACTTGAACATTACCTGCAGACAAAAAAGTTATCTTGAAAGAGAAACATAAAACAATGTAAGTCATTGATTTAAATTTAAAATATACTTACATATATAAAATGATTTACATTAAACGAGCCGACAAATACATAATTAGTTGATGGGGTAACATTTTTTTGTTTTGTTAAAAAAGGTGAGTTTATTTTAATTGCTTCAATTAATTGGTCCAAAAACTATGAAATAGTAATATTCTTAATTTATTATTTTTTTAGCAGAGTTTTCTGCCTTTGATGATTTTTCTGCAACCGCCCTATGCTTCGACCCATGGACAAAAATATAAAATAAAGTTTTTCTCAAATCTTGAATAAATAAAGATTTTTTGAAAGGCGAGAGGGCGCAAAACTCAGAAATTTATAAAAAATGAATTAACAGAAAATTGGATTTAAGTCGATGCACAAAAGTAATTTTCAAAAATCCATTTTTTAAAAATTAGTTCGAAATTTGGGTTTTAAGTACCTTAAAATGTTTGCATTTAAATTAAAATATATAATTTTGTATATATTTATTTATTTGGACAATTTTTGTATGTAATATAGCGTTTTTAAGAAAAAAGGATATCTATATAACAGGACTCTTAGTCCTTGCCCCGATTTGAATAATTATTTACACACGTTTCTTTTTGTATGTGTATCAGCATGATCACTTTTTGTAATTTTGCCGGCTATTATTGAAGCTAAACTTAAATTTTTCAATTTTACGACACATGGGAGGTAGGCGCAAACTTGCGGCGATTTTTTCCAAAAATTTATATAATTTCTTAACTAAGCCATTTTATGCTAGTGTACCAAATTTCAAAAGTATCTGACAACTCCGTCTAACTATTTTTGTCCCTTCGCTATATGGTAACGAGCCAGTGGGGTTACATTAACGGTTATATTTAGGTATGGAAATTCGCCTTGCTTAACTTTGATTACTTGAATTGTGTTTTTAAGTAATAATAGTCTCAAACAGTCAATTTTCGAAACAACTGAAAAAGAGATTTGCTATTCGTCATTTTGGATTTTACAAAGGGTTACCCTTTATCCTTAGTGTTACTAGTTATCACCTTAGTGATATCATCTTAGTGAGAACTGTGTACTGATATTTTGTTTTTGTTCCTTTTTATTTTTGAAAACCAAAAAAACTAAGAATGAAAGAAAACATTTGATATAATAGCAAATATTTTATGATTTTTTCTTCAAACAGTCTTACCTTCTATGGTTTTCTGCATTTAAAGAAAACCAATAATATTTGTTTAAAAACAAGTATTACTTTTTCCTATTGATTTTTATACATTTTATTTTTGATGAAACAAAAATTTTATTGAAAAGCAATTTTAAATAAAATTTAACTGTTGAAGGATAATTAAAAGTGAAATTTCTCTTATAGTTTTTTTAGTAAAAGTGAAACAAAAAGTTGAAAATAATAATATTAATAATATCTCATGCATGGGAACACTAATGCGCGCCAAAAGCACATGAACGCTGGCAGAAAAACAAACATAGTTTTCATTTTCAATGGGAAGCACTTGGCCATGAGCCCAATTAACTTGGTTGCACACAGACACAACATAAACACATACATATACGTACACATACACATACACAAATATTGTTCCATTAAATATGTGTTATAAATTGTACAAACAAAAAACACACTACTTAAGCAACAACGGACTGGGGTATGAACATGTGTACTCGTATTTTTATAAACATAAAAACCGACATGTTTTGATGTGCAACATGCCTCTACGGATAACTGTATCATATCGTATCGTGCAACTATGCCTTGATTTGATTTTATTTGATTGAAATGTGTGTAAAAGAGTCTGCAATAAGTCAGTCGTTGCAAAAACCTTTCTTCATGATACACAATTTTTCTTTGATATTATTTATATGGAAAATTAATTTATTTCAGAAAAGATAAACAAAGAGTAGCGCAACAAATATGAAAGAATAAAAAAGAAAAAAATACAAAAAGTTTCGTTTTCATTTTCTATTACAAGAAATTTTTTCCAAGAAAGTTTCACCGATTATAAAGCAAAAATGCAACTCTATCAACATCATGCAATAATTACAACTATTGACAATATTACGCT
Source organism: Phasia obesa (assembly GCA_949628195.1). NCBI lineage: Eukaryota > Metazoa > Arthropoda > Insecta > Diptera > Tachinidae > Phasia > Phasia obesa. Next base: position 1,592,320 of record OX451217.1, read on the forward strand.
GCAGCAAGACGAGCGAAAAAAAAGCAATTGTTATACAGCAGCATTACTGCATCCAATAACAATCAGAAGTTAAAAAGAATTATTTGATATTAAAAAAAAATGTTTTTGAATATAAATTAATTAATTAATGACTACCCGGCATTGCCTGGGTCCAAATTTTACCAGCCTTTCTAAAATGTTTAACCATTTAATAGCTTGTCCACTCAACACAGAAGAAAAAATATTTAAAATCAAATAAATAGTTACTCCGTCGTGCCGGGTCGTGTCTTGTTAGACGCAATTTTAAAAATGCGTTAAATGTGATTTCTGGTGGACAACCAACTCATTGCCCTGCAGATCCACAGAAAATTCCTGATGTTATTGATTTTGGTGTAACAAAGAGTTTTCTAAGCGATATGCTTAAAGTTGAAGCATCACTTGACTTATCGTCTGATCATTCACCTACTATTTACTATTTAGCGTTAATTGGCTAAAATATAAAACATATCTCAGTGCTCCGTGCTCATTGCTCGACAAACATACCGTTAAGAACACCAAAAGACGTAGAGCTCTGTCTTACTGATCTTGAGAAAAACCTCAAAGTAGCTGTTCAACATGCAACAAGCATCGAATTTGCTCTGCAGACATCGAAATGATCTTGACAGAAAAAGAAGAATTCGAAGAAAGTGGCAATCTCGCAGATCTCCTCAACTCAAAAATAGACTAAGAGAAGTCACGAAACGACTAAGAGAGCTACTTGCATCCTGCGGAATCCCGCGCATCAATACAAAAATACTTGGAAGGCCTCGATGCTAGCCCACAATCGGATTATTTATTATGAAACCTTAAAAGACCTGTCATATACCGCATATACCTTCTACTTTAGAGAGTTGCCACCCATAGATGATGAAGCAGTAATCCCCCTTAGATTTAACTTAGAATATGTCGAAAGGGCAATTGCTAGTTTGAGCACCAAGAAGGCTTATGGTTTTGAAAGAACAAATAACAAGATGATAATGAAACTTCCCTATACTACGCCTTGAGCATTTTCCCTCAGAATGGAAGGTTTCTCTTCTTACTATGATACCTAAGTCAGGAAAAGATCACACAAAGGTAGATTTCTATAGGCCAACATGTCTGCTATCAAATTTCAAAATAAACGCACAGATTAATAAATCTATTAAAAAAGGCTTTCGAGGAAAAAAATACTGTTCTGCGCTTTCCCAAGCGTTCGATAAAGTAAGGCAGGAAGGCCTAGTTTACAAGTCAAAGCAACACCTGCCCAAAAATTTCTATAAATTTTTATAAAGTTACTTAACTGGTCATAAGTTTATAATTAAAGAAGGACATTGAAGGACATGTATACGTCGGATATGCCAACTAGCAATCGAGTCCACATATCAACATTTGCTGACGACACCACTTTTCTAAGCATTCATTCACATTCACAAGACCTCCTTTTTTATTTGTAATTTTGGTTAAAAAAATGCAGAATAAAAATTAACGAACAAAAACGTACTCAGATAACGTTCATACCGCGTAGGGACTAATGCCCGCCTAGTAAAATCAGTAACCAGACCATACCTCAAAACTCAGAGGTCAAATACCTCGGATACATATCGATAGACGCTTAACCTGGAAAAGTCACATTGAAGCAAAGTTAATTCAATCCTTAAACCAATATGGAGCTATTGCTCTCAGTTATGGGGTACTGCCTCAGCTTCAAATTTAGAAAAAATTCAAAGGCGCCAAAATAAGATTTTAAGAATAATTACACCCAGCAAAAATATCGTTTACCTGAAAGGTAAACGATAAGGGAGAGAGAAATAGTCTCTCCCTTACCAACCTGCTTCAATAAGGCAAGATTTTTGTTTGCAATGTCCCACTTGGTAGGTCTCTTCATGGCTCTATTATGTGCACTATTTGAACATCATAAATGCACGTATTTCATGTCTCTTTCTTGTGATTTTATCGTTTTTGTACCTATATTATGTCTCTTTAGTTCAATAATTATACATTTTCTTATATTTTAATGTTTTATTTAAAATATTAATATAAAAAATTTCTTATAATAAAATTTATAGTAAAAAAAATTTAAATTCCTTATAAGAAATGAAAGAACAATTAGCGAGAAGAACTTAAAAATACATACTTTACGTTATATTGGTATTTAATTTTCTTTGTTTTTTCTAAGAATTGAAGAATTAAAGATTCCTTTTTATAAAGTCAATTTTTCGCTAATCTAATTCCTTTTCGCAACTGTTCTAAAAATGCTCTTTTGTTCGGATATTCGTTAATTGTTGACTCTCTAATAAACAAAATTTTATTTCAAATTAAAAATAATAATCATAAGAAATATAGTGCGGATATACATACCATAAAATACATATAAAAATTTTGATTAATCAAAAAGCCTTTGTTTTTCCTGTCTTCTATCAACGTTACAGTTGAACAAAAGTGACATATCAAAGATATTAAGTACATTCTTTGTCAAACCACCAAAGTCCAAATTTTTTTTGCACTGCTAACCTTGGAAGAGAATCGGAAATATAACTATTTATCTTCTTACTCTTCAACTTCTTACCATTGCTTCTTTCGCATCTTCATTAACTTCACCTTCAACGTCTTCTAAGTGAGCCTTTGTGCTTTTATTTCCGACATAAGTTCTACTATAATTTTTTTTGTCTAAAAACGTTTTCTTAAAAGAAAAGAAAAATTAGAAGTGTTGCATAAATATAGTTCATAAAAATTAAAATTACCTATTAACTGTTAAACCTCGTTCTTTACTCCGTCAAGTTCTAGATTGTAATTAACATAATTTTTATATACTGCTAATTGTTTTAAATTTGTTCATTTTACAATTTGATTATGTACAATTTGATTTGTGCACGGTTTACTTTATTAAAAAAACACTTGTTGATAATTTAAACAACAATTTTAACTAAACTACACTGATTTAATTATTGCGTCATCTCACTTAATATTCGTTAATCGTCTTCTTTTTGCTTGGAACAGCTCGTAAAAAAGCAAAATCAAATCGGGAATTTTATTAAAAAAATTATTCGGTTACATACCTGCATCCTCGTAGGCGAGAGAGAATGCAGTTTGTTTTACTGCTTACAAAACCGAATAATTTTTTGCTGGGCAGTAGCAACCTGGTATATTAAAGACTCGAACATCCATAAAGACCTAAACGTGCCACTAGTTAGCAGTAATAGCGAAACATGCAAAAACATATCTAAAGAAGCTTGAGACGCTGGCTGGACTTAAGTATATACATATGTATATTTAAATTTTTTCTATATATTTTATTTATTTTTTACTTTTAGTCCTACGATTTGAGCACTTATTGTTAGTTTATCTACTTTGAAGATACAATAAATAAAATGAAATGAAAAAAATAACGAAATAGTTATGGAGTTAAAACACTTGCTTTTATCTCATATGAAGTCTATTACCAAGGGTATAAAGACAAAAAATATTGAAATCGAGTTTTTTGAGATTATCATGTACGAACATTTCAATACGTGTTTTTATACATAAAATATCTTTTCACATTTTTCTTCCTTCTGAGACCGAGTTTTAAAAATCGACATAGGCTATTGGACTTCTAGATAAGGATCTATTTATATTTCCGTTTTTATAATCTAGTTAGTATTGAAATCTGAAACAATGTTAGGTGACAATGATGCGAGTTAAATCATTTGTCATCAAACAAAACGAGCTGACCTATGTAGAGAAACCAAGGGTGGGTGACGCGGTTACGGTTGTGATAATGGTGACGATGGTTACGGTTGTTGAGTTAAATAATTGTTCTTCAACCTAAAAGTGCTCAAGGTGCGTAAAGAAGTTTCACTTCAAAAAAAAGTATTTCTCAAGGAATTAAATTTGCGTAAAACTCCCTTGCAAATGCGCCCGATGCACATTGGGGCAGGAAAAAGATAAAAAAGTAAAATACGTATAAACTCCAGCTTATCGATGACCATGTAAACAATATAATATTTATTGGGTTATTATCACAATAATTCCAAAAATCCTTTTATGTTTTGTTTTATCGTGCACTTAGATATCAAATCGTTTTTTTGTTTCTTAAAAATAAGGCAATCAGGAATAAAAACACAATAATTGTAATTTACATTTGCAGGATATCTTACTTTAAGCGCATTTATATTTATAAGTTTGACATTTTTTTACAGTGATCATATTTTTCCAACACTAATCCACCAAAGATCCTAATCTATACATACATATAATAAAACTGTAACAGGGCCATTTCTGAACATGGTACAGATAGTAATCGAAATGGAATTTGTATTCCATCAGCAATTTTTAGAAATTTTGTCTGTCTGTCTGTTTGCCTGTATTTCTATCACGTAAAAACTACTGGATGACTTTAAGTAAAATTTTGTGAATAACTTAGTATCTCGGTTCAAATATAGGATATTTGTTTCCCGTAAAAATTTCTCATTTGCAAGAAAAAACAGAGAAAAGGTAGTAAAAGTACGCAATTTTACCGATTTGGTGGTACTGCAAATTTGGCAGCACCATTTATTTTTGTCTACGAAAATTGAACTCTTTTTTCACAACTCTACAATAATTTTAGAATTTTTTATAAATTTTGGAAACCATAACTGAAGCACAATAAATGAATTTTAAAGTTTGGTTAAATCCTAAATGATCACGGCTACATTGGACTAGGAAGGAGGGATATTTCTTTCGTTGCAAGAATACCAGAAATATTATTTCGATTAAAAACTCTAAAGGGCAAATGAGAGTTAAGACACTTGCAAATTTTAAACATACTATAAGAATTAAGGCATAAAATATAGTATAACCTTAGAAAAAATGTGTTTATACTTTAAAAGGACTGACTAAAAGCCACAAATCCAGCCAATGAAAAAATCAATGACAGCATTATCTGACATTTGTTGTTGTTACATACATTATTTGAAATGACTGCAGCGAACACTAAAACGTCAGTATACCAATGATGTCGTCTTAAGTAGTGAAAAAAAGAATATTTAATAAAAATGGAAAGTAACGAGAGGGAAAGTGCTTTCTGTTGTATGGCTGGTTTTTGCACTCGCTGGTGATGATGGTTAGATGGAAACTGCAAAAGCAACAACTATTTGTGCAAGATTTTATGCTAAAGATTTTCATTTCCACAAATAGTATTAAACAAAAAAAGAAAAACCAGTTGCAAAGCAGAAAATTATAATAATAAAACCGACTAGACAATGGACGTGATAGTAAATGCAATCAATGTTATGGTGAGTCAGTCACTACGTAAGTAGTAAATAGCAGTCTCTATGAATGGCTGAGAGTGTTAGTGTCTCAAAAAAGATATACAAAACGATGATTATACTCGAAAAAAAGTACCATAATTAGATAGATGTCATAGCTGATAATGGCGTTGGCTGCAATCCTTAATATCGAAGAAATAACTGTCACATAAAAGTATATGTTTGGTAAGACTTACATAGAAAAAAATACAAAAAAATTCAAAAAACAATTGTTCATCCATCTACTTAAAAATAAATACGAGTATATGTAGTTGAAAATTGAAATAGAAAAAAATAACATTAACAACATCTACTACTTAATAGACGTGGTGACACTGAACATACAAAGCTGTTTTGTATAAGGTTGAATGAGGTTGTTGGTGCCTCTCAACTGGTTCACTGACAACAACATCAGATAGTTGGTCGACTAAACAACCGACCGTCCACCTCTTAGCCTGACTTACTGCCAGACAGACTGCCAGCCAACCTGCTACACAGAGTCAGAACGATGTGACAATACTGACACAGATATGTACAGATATGTGTTCCCATAAAGACGTATCAAAACAACGTATTTTATATTGAACACATTGTCGTAAAACGAAATAACTCACCGGCAGTCATTCAGTCAATCAGTTGGAAAATGCAATGTAAATAGCAATTTTTCTCAATAACACGACACTATAGTGCAGCAAACTACCGATAAGCGAACTCAAAAGAATCAAGTTGTATTGAATCGTTACTGTGGTTCGAATAGTTTGTAATTCAGAAAAACAAAACCAATTAAAGTCTTAAATTCTTTTAAACTTAAATTTTTGTCATAAGTTAGAAGCCTTATAAAACATAAAAGACTGGATTTGTCCCTCAGAAATTTTTATTCTTTTATGTGCGTATATTGCCCTCTAAAGCATAAACAGGCGCAACTCAAAATTTACCAAAATCCTTTTGTTTTTCATTAACAACTTCACAGATAAAATCTCTACTGACCACAAAAATTTCGCTTGCATCACTGTTTTATTTAACCGAAAAAATCCCGTGAATGCGGAATTCAATTGGATTATAAAATTACACTTGTGATTTTAAAAGCAGTGTTTTGCCTCTCCTGAGCATTTGTAAGTTTTTATGATTATGTGCGATATGTAGATTAAACTTCGTTTTTTCTATTTCAGTTCCACATATTTGTTTATTTTTCTTAAATGGATAGATTATAAATAAAGAATAAAATGGAAAAAATGTTTGTGTTCTTTGTAGAGATAAGAAAACGAAAACAATCTTGTTTACTTTATTTAGATATTAAACCTTTTATTATTTCAGTTTATATATTAGGATAACTTCACTGAAAAAATTATCGTTAAGGGGCGAGAAATTTTCAATGACGATTTCACTGGTTACTCACTCAAGTCAAGTCAGCCAGGAACTTATTTCTCAAACTGATTTCAACTTTAAATTTAGTTGTAAGAGATAATTTAACTTTCCATGTCCTAGGGTATAACCATGTCATTGCTTTATTAAACACCCGTTAGTGAATTTTTTTCGTTAAAGTTCGAACACTTGCATTTAATAATTTTTTTTAGAAGAATGTTAATGCAAAAATATTTGTTGTTTTATCTTTTTACTAGCTGTACACGGCGTACTGACAATATCTGGATCGATTTTGGTTTGAAAGTAAGCCACACCAAATTTAAAATCTCTTACTTTTATAGTACTTTAGTTGTGGTTTATGTGTTTACTTTACCTATTCCTGGGTCATTACTCAAATTCGAAATTTGCAGTTTTATTTAGCTCAAGAATTGTACATTAAATTTATTTATTTCTAACTTTATAAATTTGTTAATTAGCTTTACACCTTATTGATTTGGCCTGTAACCTTTTGTTATTCTCCTCTGAAATTGTAATCATCCGATTGTTCAATCTTTTCAAATATAACCACTGTTTCATAGAACAGCTAAATAGAGATAGACAATAATTGTTTCTAGCGTACATGTACATACGAGTATGTGCGAGTTATAAAAATTACGTACGTTTATCTTGGTATTTACATTAGGGTTTTTATTTTTATTTTTCATTTATAATAATTAAGACATATACTTAGCAATTTAAACATATAACGCAAAATAGTTGAAACTATCGAATTAAAATTTAAATAATTTTTAATATTTTTCAGTAACCTTGTTAGATGGAAAAACTTAAAGAAAATGCTGCATATTTGTCTCAAAGTGAGCCAAACAGTAAGATTTTCAATTTCGCTCAAGTTTTGGTTACACCTCTAATGTAATGTACAAGCATATTTTTATATTTGTGCACATTGTCACAGACACAAGTATTTATTAAAAACACTATAAAACAAATACAACTACAACAACAACAGAAATAGCAATAGCAATAGAAAAATTGCAGTGCAACTAACTAATCGTTGATTGTCGTTTTTATGCGTTAAATGCAAAAATATTCGCGCGGTTGGCATTCAAACACAAAACGGAGTCAAAGTTCTGTGAGAAGGCGACAGATAGCACGTCACTTGACTTAAATGGGGACATGGACATCAAGCTTTATGTGATTCCCTGCCTGCTTACCCCAGCACCGAACACCACACCATGCAATTGTTTACATCATCGCTCTAAGCATTAGATGTTTGTTTGTTCGTTCGTTGTTATTTGAAAGCTACCGTTGTTGGTATGCTTGCATTTGTTGATTTTTGTTGTGCTATTTTTTATGTGTGCGTGTCTATATGCCAGCCAGTATTAGTGTGTTCTAAAGAAGTATCAAAAAGATACAAATAAATTAATACAAAAAACAAAAAAAACTATTTAAATGCCAGCCAGTCAGTGTAAATGCACTTCTGCCCCTGCCATTGCTTATTTGCAATTGCACTCGACACTGCAGCGTTTTGGTTTTTTACTTTGTAAATTAAAAAAAAAATATTTTTGTGTACACAAAAATACAAACGTACCAACCAACATTCAATTAAAAATAATAATAATTTTCTTGTTCTGTTGTTTTGTATAAATTACACAAAACTTTGAAATTTTATTTATATTTTTTGTCGCTTCTCGTTTGTCACTTTATGAGAAGCGTAAAAATTACAGATTATTAATTTGAAGTTAATTTTAAGAAAATATTCAATAATTATATAATGAAAATTCATATAAAAACTTCATTATTTGAACAAAACTAACAACAGTAAAACAGTTAAGTAAAGTTACTAAATCAATAATATAATATAACAATTTTTTGCTGACCCATTTTTCATTTTTGCTTCTAAACTAAGATCCTGCTGATATTTTCCACTCAATTATGAATAATTTAAAAATAATTTCCATTTTATAAGCACAGCAACTATCACAGAAATAACAGAATACAAACAGAATATAAGTTTTAGAAACAATGCCTTCAATTTCTATAACTAAAATAAGAAATAATTTATTAAATGATTTTTACTTTAAGGAAAAAGTATCTTCCATTTTTTATAATCATTTGAATCCAAATCATTTTTGTATAATTTTTCTTAAATATTTATGATAAATGATAACATATGAATAATGCTGGAAAAGGATCCGGAAATTGCATTACACTCTGATTGTGGAAAATTAAAAAAGAAATATATATATTCTTTTTGAAAACTGGTCTGTCCAGCTCACTAACTTTCAGTGCAACACTTCTACCTATTAGTTTGTTTTAACACCGACTCCTGTTTATTAAAAAAAACTATTAAAGAAGCCAACACAATGCTCAGGTGCAAACGCGTGTAGTCACAATGCCAAATCCATGAATTGGGCTACGAGCCACTACCTTATCCAACATAAACTCCAGATTTAGCTCCTTGCGAATATTTCCTGTTACCAAATATGAAGAAATGGTTAATTGGTACGAAATGTGGCTCAAACTAAAGCCTATTTTGAGGGTCTTCAAAATTCTGATTATTTAAAGGGAATAAAAAAACTTAAAAAACGCTAGATTAAATGTATCATCGATCATAATAAAGGAATCTATGTTGAGGAATGAAACGTTTTGACAAAGGACATAATTTTATCGTTTAAACTTTTAATATTATTGCTATTGAATGTAACAGTTAATTAACAATTCATAAATGTATAAAAGCTTGTAAAAAGCTTTGTCATTAAAAAAAAATTTTCTAGTAAAATAAGAGATCATTTATTATAAGTAGTATTATGCATATAGTAAGTTTAGGAATATTATTATTTATGAAGGGGGAATATCGAAGCAGACCCCTCCCTCATGGGTCCCTTTTCAATGATTATAGGCAAGCAAAATGTAATTTATGGCAAACTGAAATGTAAGAATAATTAATAAATCAAAATGTTCTGGTCTTTAAAACTATAAAATGCTTAGGGAAATATGTACAACAAAATCTATTAGAATTCCCAATTCCTTGAAATCCACTAATATAAATTGAACATAAAACAATATGCCACAGAAAGGAAAAATGCAAACAATGTTCTAGAGTGATATTGTTTTAAGTTGTTGCATGTACAACATCTACTTCCACTTAATTTTTCGTTTTTCTTTTTTTTTTAATTTCAGAACGCACAAATACAAACTCATTCATAAAATAATAACAACAAAAACATAGATATTCAATATTCTATTCACAATGTATAGTAAACAACACCGTCTGCTCCACTAATACTACTACTTACAAAGAACTCATATCTATTAGTATCTGTGTGAGTAGTGTGTGTGCGTGTGATTTAGCAAGCGAGGAAGGAGAACAAACAAATAAATAAATAAATGAAACGAGTCGTTTATTATAAAAAATAGCAAAATAGACAGCAGCAGCAACAACAACAACTACAACGAATGCAACGATTGCAGCACCAACAACAATGTTACCACGAAAAATTTCCTTTTCTAGGTCTAGGCCAGGCGCACAATTACATTCTAAAATATAAATAAAAACAAAATAGAAAAAACTGCACATATAAATAAATATAGAAAAAATAAACTTTAAACGTACAAAATAAAAAAAATAAAACGTTCTTATGTTCGTTCAGTCGTTAAGTTTTACAACGTTCGCAATGAAATGTTTAGTTTTTTCGTTTGTTCGCATCAGTTGCATGCATAATTTTAAAACTATGCATTCTTTTATTTCATTTCATGTTAAGTATTTTGCTGATTTTAGTTCAGTAAGAAATTATTCATTTTTTTTTACAAAATCGTTTTGTCGTTGTTGCTCCCACGATAGTAAATTTATGAGGGGAAAAATTTAATTTATTTTCATCAAACGAAAAAAAAAAAATATTTTGCATCAAAATTAGAGTTAATTTTTTTGTAAATCACTTTATTTTTGTTTTAAACTTATTAACAAAACTTATTTATCGGTGGTGGCCGTCGTCACTGGCTGTTTGTTTGGCACGGTTGACGAGAACATTATTATCAAGCCACGTCTTAGATAGTACATCAATTATCTTAATACTTAAAACTTTGGGTAATGTATCCAATGTGGTAACTAAAGTGGACGAGAGAACAGTGGCTTAATGTGGGTTTTAACTACTGCTTGATTAAAAGAAAAAACTCTAAGTTTTTGTTTATTGCAGGGACCGAATATAATTGTTATTTTTTTATTTCAGATAAAAAGATTACGAGAAAATTATTTTTATTTAATATTGGGAATTCTTAACCATTATCATTGCATATACATACTTATGTATATTATTTTGGTTATTGTAACCAATTAAAGTGAGAATAAGTTTGTTTTGGTTATAAGTAACCGTTAACTTAACAAAAAATAATTTATTTTACAAAACCATTATGTCAACAAAATAAGTTTTTTAGTTAGAAATAACAATTAAAAAATAATTTCTTTAATTTAGTTATTGGTTGCTTGAGATTTCATCCCTGAAAACAAAAAAAAAAAAAACATATTGTAAAGGTTATTTCTAACCAAAAAATATTTTCGGTTATTTATAACATAAAAAAACTCTCACTAAAATTGGTTGCGATGATCGAAATAAAATATACATGTATTATAGAAATGGTTATTTATAACCATTTTATAAATTCATCAATAAAAATGGTGAAAAATTACCTTTTTGTCGCTGAATTAATTATAAACTAGTATGGTTAAGTTTTCTTTTGGTACAAGTTTCTGACAACTTTTAACCGACATCTGAAACAGAAGAAAGGTTATTAATACGTTCGTATTTTTTTTTTGCTTACTTCTGAACTCCATCAAGTCTGAATCGATTTAAAAAAAATATTTTTATGGATATGGTTACGCTTACAGATTGGTCCTATTGGGAAAATATGTTAAAATAAAAAAATACAACACACTTGATTTTAACATAAATTTAAAAAAAATAAAAATAAAAAATTAATAATAAAAACTAAAGGGTGCCCCATATAAGACTTGATTTTGTCGTACATATATGGTCTTATATGTTGAACAGTGACTGGCAGACTCTTGAGTGTGTGTGTTACTTTGTCCGCTAAAGCAACAAGTATAAAAAATGAAATCAAAAACAAAAGGGTGTCTCATAGAATACGTGATTTGGACGTATATGGTTTTAGCTTTTGAATCGTAATATGCAGACACTTGCTTCAAGTATGTATTAGAGGGTCCACTGTAGTAACGAGTATAAAGAAAAAAAATTAAAGAGGTTATATGACTTTATCTTTTAAACCGCGACAGACAAACACTTCAGATTGGTTAAATTATTATTATTATTATTGTTTAAACATATTGACAAATTTCTTGTTTGTATAGCGTGACATTAGTTAGTGTTCTTCAGTTTTGGACTTAGAACTATTTTATTTCAGACATATAGTCTTCAATAAAACGCTCTCTGGAATTTTGGATTGATGTTTGTTTTGTTGAAATTAGTAGACATTTCGTAGTAGTATGTTTTGAGAAGATTCAAATTGAGGAGTTTTGGAGAAATGAATTCAGACATGTTTTCTTAATTGAGACAATTTAGTCTTAATTGAGAAATTTAATTTTGTGTTCACACCTGCTCAATTAAGCTCACTCAATTAGTATTTGACAGCTAAAAAACATTGTTTTTATTATAGTCTTAAACAATTATTCGTTTATTCGTTTTGTTTTAGTTTTGAAAAACTTGATAAAAGTTGCACTTCAAAAAAATTTGGCGACTTTATTTGATACAATTAAAAAAATGAAAAGTAAAAACACACAATTTGCTTTGTAATTTGTTATTTTAGCCAGCTCTTTTGTACATCTGAAAATTCAATTTTAATCCCCAAAATACATGTGCTTTATGTTGTTGTAATAAAGCTACTATCTAATACTATCGTGACAGGCAGTGAACTTAATTTTTCTCACTTTAGACATACAGCAGGGTTGCATTTCGTATTTTATTCAATTAGTGGCGAAATTATGATTTAATTACTAAATTTAGAAATTGAGTTCTAATATGGTAATTGTGTAAATTGTAAATTGTGTAAATCTAATTGCGCCATTAAGCCTGAACAGGGTATAAAACATTTGCGGACGTGAATGCTATAGCATTCATTTTCATAGTGATGCAAAATGCAATTTTTGTAGCTCCCTGAAAGTTTTAGCGTGAACGTGTTAAGTTTTCTTTGTTTCCTGTCAATATTATAGGTAAATTTCGGGAAAACAGGATAAGTTTTTTCCGGAAAATGTATCTGCCGATTCCGAGGTCATTTTGGTTGATTGCTTCTGGAAAGATATTATACTTTTTCAAGTGTGCATAAAACGCATTTAAAATAACAAATTTATTTATAAATTTGTACAAGTTTGTAAGTCTGTATGTATGTCGGTATGTACTTGCATGTATGCATAAATGCAATAATAAACAAATGCAATGCTAAAAGTTGAGTGTTCTAGCCGCCTTCATTTTGCTTCACGTTTCTCGTTTTATTCGCCTCTGCATTCTAGTCTCTAAAGCATCTATCTGAACAATTTTCCACTGTTTGTCTATGAATTTATGTTCGTGTATTTGTGTTTAGTGCGTGTATATAGAATGTTACAGAGCATTTGTAGCGGCCGTACATTCACACGTAAACTTACATGAACCTACAAAATAAATTCTATTATAGTTGTGCAGCTTGTTGTGGTTGTTGTTGCAGTTGCATTCAATTAGCGACAACAAGTTTCCTTTTTAAATGTTTCTTTTTTCCTTCAATTTTTATCAAATAAATAAGCGACAACAACAACAGTACCAGCAATAACAACGATAATATTGTTGTGTGAATTGTTGTGTTGTTTCATTTGGTTCAACAACATTTCAAGTTGAACTGGCATACAATTGACTAAACTTTTTTCATCATTAGCAGCAGAAGTAGTAGTTTAAGTTTTATAATATAAAAAGTACTACTCGTAATATAATAAGTAAACTAAGTAAGTATGCGAGTATGATTATGTATGAGTAAAATATAGCGTTTGTACTTGATGTTTGACACCCCTCACATCTTGCTCTTCTCGCTGTCATCACAACTTGGGGCTTAATTTATAGTTTGGTATGTCTCTATTAAAATGCACCACTGTTTAATAAAGTAATCACATGTGCATGTGTATATTGCAACATATGAATGTGTGTGTGTTTATAAATGGATACTCTATCAAAATGTAGAGGGTCAAGATTAAGATTACTTTCAATTAAGATTGGTTTATATATCACTATTAATTCTTCAGTAAATCATTATTTCATTTATCATTTTAACTAAAACCCATTGATTTGTTCAAATCAAGGTAATTAAAAATTTAAAATAAATTTTGTTTTGAACAATTTTGGTATTATAGTTTTTTTTTGTTGTTGAAATATGTATGTATAAGCAGACAAATGAATTGTGCAATTAATATATATATTTACATCATCTATTTAACCAACCAAACTCAGATAAAGGAATACGAGAAAACTGTGTGCAATCATCAATCGTCAGTTGGTGAGAACGAAGTCTACCACTACCTTAAGCTCCCCTCTTGTTGAATATTTTTACTTTAATATTTATTATATTTGTTATTGCTATAAATTGAAATTTCAAATTTTCAAATTCAAATATTTATCTTAAAAAAATAAGTTGCTTATACAGAACAGTTGAACTAAAAAAAGTTGCTTGTATAGAGGTTGCTTATAAAGAATGTGCCTTATCGAGAGGTTGCTTATATAGAGCGTTCACTGTATATATTAAGGGGCGTTTAGAAAACAAAAAATTAAAAAATGTAATTTCTTATAAAATTTGTAAGCCTCATTTATATGCAGGTGCTACCTTACAGCACGCTATTAATTAAAAAATAAAATTATAAAGTTTTTAATATCCAAAATATAAATTAGATATAAATGTAGTTTGCTAAAGCATTTTGTTTTAAAAATGAAATAAATTTATATAAAAATTAAATGTTATAATTAAATGTAAAGATAATCAAAGCTTTGTAGTTTTATTGCCATTATTTCTTTTTAGTCAAATGCATTGTTTTGTGAAAATTTGTTTTTTTTGGTATATAAAATAAAATTAAAATAAGTTAAATTATCTAATAACTTCCGTTTAAAATAATAATAAATACTCAAAGACAGATACAACCAATTATATATTCTAAATTGAAAGATTGTTAGTATGTACCTGCAGCACCAACATTTTCTTGATTGGTTTTTATACAAATAATACAAATAAATGTTTACTTTGGAAGAAAGAATGGTTGTTGCTATAAATGCAAAATTATAAATGAGTATGGAATTATATTTTATAATTTAATTTATAACAGGTAATAACCATTTAATGGCATCAGCTAAATTTGTTATATACATATGTATATTTTTTGTTGTATTAAATGTATACAAACAAACAAAAAAATAAAAAATAAAATTAAAAAGAAATTTAAAATGAAAATAAGCATCAGCAATTAATGCAGTCCAGCCTTCAATTTGACATTTCCCGCAATTGTCTGCCACACAACACAACTAAAATAATAACACCACATCATCAACATTTAACATTGAAGATTATTTTATTAAAATATTTCATTTATACACAAAAAGAGCCAAATTGCAACGAAAATTAGCCAACACAGGATTCTAGTCGCCCCCCTTTTGGGTCATTTGTTTAATTGAAAAAAAAAAAAAAAATAACGATAACGATAACGATAAGAAACAGAATTCAATTAAATGATAAGATAATAATTATCCGATTTTTTAAATCAGCAATTCAATATAATGTTTCTCCTTACGTAAGTGGCATAACAACTAAGTATACATTGTGCAAGTTTTCTTGTAGCAATTCTTACTGCGTTGGGGAATAAACCAGATGCATACTTGCAGGATAGTATTATTCTTTGATTCCTCATTTGAAACCTAAAGTTAGCTCCATAGATTAATAACAAAATTAAAGGAAGGCAAAGAACAATTTCAGAAAGAAAACTTGTATAGTCAAAACGTGTACAACGTTTTATAAGTATAAGAAATTGTGGTACCATATTTGTGCACAAGAGAATTTGTTTTAGGGGAAATTTTACATAAGTTTTAATATTAGTTGGGTTTTTAGCGAAATATTTTTAAAATAATAAAATTTTAGTTACCAAGAATTGTATATTATTAGAAATCAAATTTTTAAAATAATCAAAATTAGTAATGTGTAGACTACAAAGTGCTTAAGGCGACTTAAGCAAAATTTTAGTTACTGTCACCTTTGCAATCTCCGTAATTGAAAGTACCCATGTGCAAATTTTCAATTATTTTGTACCATTTTTCAGGAAGTTATAGCGAAATTACTTTCTGCTTATCTTTTTTCAATGTCGAATCGAAACTACTAACTTATGTTTTTAAAGCATAAAAACTTCTTTCACAACTTATTTATTGCAACGCTTGCGTACTTTTGGTAGATATAATATTTTGTTCCAAAACATACGTTTGACTCTCTTATGTAAAGTTTTAAGATAAGCTATTTAAAAAAGAAATTAATTTTAAAGTTTAAAATTGTTCTCCTACAAAACTTAAAAATCAGACTTAAGCACTTTTTCCCTATTGCCACAGATATGTATATACATATCTGGAAATTTTAAAAAACCTGCCTGATATACATAATTTCTATATCTATCCCGTCTGTATTAGACGCAACTCCTTACTTAAATTTTTGTTTAATACAAATCTACAAATAAATAAATTTATTAATTTTATTTTATTTTTCAAATACATAAATATATGTATGTAAGTAGAGAATAAGAGTTAATTTTTTTTTATTGAAAACAATAAACATCTTTAAAATTGTTCCGAACAATACAACAACAGCAACAATCAGTACACACAGTAGCAACATTTATAAAACCAATTTTGTCTCATCTTCAATTTAAAAAAAAAATACTCGTACTTCATATAAAAGAGAGAATTTTTGCCAACATCTCATTTAAAGAGAGTAAAAAAAACATTGTTTTATTCTTTCATAATTTAACTGACTAACTGACTGACTGTCTAAAATGTTGTCACTGATGACATAAAAAGTCAGTCGGCAAGCGGGAAAATGCATTGAATTGGGGTACGAAGAGAAAAAGTATGATGTGTTTGTATGGCTTAAGGGGGACGTTAGGAACGTAGGTATGTACATAATTTTAATTTCATATACAGCGGAGGTAAAGATTTGAATGTTTGTTTGCTTTGCTTTGCTGGTTGCGTTAATAAAGTACAAGTATAAATAAATTCGTTTATATGTATGTATATATTAATGGGTGTTTGAATGTTTGCTTGTATGTACACCTATCAATCGTATTATGTATGTGTGTAAGGGTATCGTCACGCGAGTGCACCGAACTAATTCAAGGCTGCATACCACACGAACATAGTATCCATGTGTAGGCCTTCTGAGTCTCTTAGTTTTAGTGAGTGTGATTTGTGTGTTTTGTGTGTTTGTGCTTTGTGATTTTTGTTTTTTGCATGTTTCACAATTGTTTCTTTATCTTTTTGTGCACTCTCACTATCGTTCGCTCACTTACACACTCAACAAGAGATTTCAATACAATTCAGTTTATCTAGATGCATTTGTAAGTGTGCAGTTTTCGTTTGTGCAAATGTACGATTGAATGTACATAGCATCCGCATAGTGGACGACTACAGATACTCGTATAAATGCTTTCATATTTGTTCATTTATAATATTGTTGTTTAGCCTTTCTCACATGAATTTTGCAATTGCAAATGTTGGTGTGTGTATTCATGTTTTACTTTTGCTCCAAAGGTTATTAAGAGTGAGAAACTCTTTCTTTCGTAGAGCACATGGAAGCTCTTTTGTTTTTTGTTTTTGTTCTCTACGTATCTTCTGCATCAACGTTTCAGTAAAGATGTTTTTATTTCTGTTATTTTTGTTTGTTTGTTTGTTTGTTTGTTTGTTCTCTAGACATTAACTAACATTGTACGCTTGAACGTATTTTTAACTATAGTGTTACTATTTTGCTGGGATATTGCTTAATGTCAAAAACAATTAATGCAGCGGATGGAATAATCCATATGAGAGTTATTTATCCCTTCCTTATTTATTAAGTTAAAGATGCATAAGCCTTTTAATAGGATTTATTTAGGCCATGTGTAAGAATAATTAATTTTTTTCAACTTAATCTAGTTTTTTATCCGATTGTCTTAATCAGCAAAAGAGATAAAAAGAAAAGTAGCAACAAAAAAAAAAATATAGTAGAGAACATTGCATGTATATACATATATATTTATTTATATACATGTATTCCCAGTTGGCCATGTTTTCAAGACGTACATAAAACAAATACTTAACCTATTTTAAATTTTAGGTTGTGAAAATAGATCGTTGAAGTTTTTATTATTAAACTTTTAAATAATATAAATAAAATAATTTTGTATATAAATATAATTTTTTATATTTAAATATAACTTTGTGATTTTGTGATTTATTTATGAACAGCTAATATACATATATCAGAGGCAAATCAGAAGGATCACTAACACTATCTAACAGTAGAGCAGTATCCAAGAAAAATATACTTTTTCTAAGAATCTCTGTGTTACATTTTACACCTCCCAAGTCTACACTAGGTCTTATGACAACTAGTGAATCTATTGTTTAAACAATTTAAAATTTCATTCATAATTTTCTGAAGAAATACGAAAAATTATTGTATAAGGATTATTAAAATTTATATTCAGTGATTTTGTCATGGCCAGCGACTTTAGCTAACATTTTGTTCACAACTGTCATATTTTTTCTTTTCAATATAAGACATAGGACTTCATTTATGGCATCTTGTGATTCCCTCAAATATTTCAATATTATTATGCATATCTATGTTCTGACAATCGCATGATTTTGAAAACACATGTGATTTGAAATCTCCAAATTTCTTCTGCCTGTTCTGAAACTCACGCGTTTTGCTTGCGTTTTGTTATTTTTCAAACTTATGTTCGAAAAATAAAAACATATGTTTTTGCGGCGCAAGACATAAACAAACAAAAGAAAATTATAAACAAAATGCCAGCAGCATTCTTGCTTAAGCTGAAAGTCCATACAACGCGTTCTGCTTTTCATATTTTTTCGCGTTCTATACCTTTTAAACCTCAACGCTTTTTACACGCCGAGTTTTTTGTTTCAATCACCTATAGTGTAAATAATTTGGAATTCACTGAGTTTATGCAAATAATATTTTGCGAAAAATCATTAATTAGCTTCTTTCTGCATTACACTTGTTTAATAAATTGAAAAAAGTAATAAACATAACAGAGATGAGACGTAATCGAAAATAAAATTAATTATTTTTTTGATGAAAAAAATAATCATTCTACGCTTTGTGACAAGTTAGTCACATAAAATTACATTAATTCTACTTTTTTTAGACACGCGTCTGTATGGACTTTCAGCTTTAGTGTATTTGCATTGCAAAAATGCAATAAAAAAATAAACGTAATAAAAGTCGGACACAAATAATATGATTATTCACACACAGCAATTTTAACACATTCTATTATTAAATTTGTAAAAAAACAAAAAACAATAAAAAATGTTTGCCGGAAAATTAAGTTTTTGTTAGTGATATTGTATTTAGTAAGTAATCAGTACTAAAAATATTTTAATTTACTTTATTAAGTATGTATATTTACTAAATCTCTTGAGTTATCCTTATGTGCTTTAACAGAGCTACAAAGAATTAAAAATAAAAATAAACGTCCGCATATTTTATTTGATTACCGAGTACGTGTTGTACAGTTCTGGTAGTAAACATTTTCGAAGATCAAAAGAATCAGTAATTTTTATCAAATCGCCAATACTCAAGAAAACAAACAACACATAAAATCAGGGACCGTAAATAACAGTTATCGTTTAAAAAAAATATTATATAACAGTTATTTTGAGAATTAAATAAAACAATATATCTAAACCAGTTATTTTTCAACATAAATATAAAAACTCAAATGAAAGTTTTAAAAAAAGAATTTAATTTTTGAAAATAAAATTCATTTTATGTAAATTGATAACCAACACAATCACCTTGCATTTCAATTGAATAAATCGTCATTAAAATAGTGAAGGTTTGTAATTTGTTTGTGTTCGAATAACGACCTTCACCGGATTTTTTCTCCGCATTTTTGGGACACATCTCACACATCGTATTTAGAGCTGAACAAGAAAGCGAAGAAAAGGACTATGAAGTTGAAAAAAAGTTTTCTTGGAAATTGATAATTTTTTCTCTGGAAGGCAAAAATACATTATCCATTTCCAGAAATTGGAAAAGAACAGTTTATTCCTACAACACAGGGAAGCGTGGAAGAGCATTCTATGCTCTTAAATTGGTATTGAGCGGCCTCCGTTCAAATCTGTCCACAAAAAAAATTATGCAAATAAACAAAGTGAGTTTTATTTTCTGACGGAAAAAATAAAACTCCTCAAAAATAATTCATATTATGACGGCAAAATAAATTTGTTTTAAAACTTTCATTTGAGTTTTTATTTTTACGTTGAAAAATAACTCTTAATTATGGAGTTGAGCTCGACTTTTTAAGATCACCATAGATTCTGAAAGAGATCGTCAATACAAATCTATTGATATATGATAGTTGACTCTATCATAAAGAGTTTTTGAGCTTAATTTTTTTTTTTTTTTTTGATAACTGTTATTTACGGTCCCTGCATAAAATTGATAAATCAAAACGTATATTTTAAATTTGTTATTTATATGTGAAATTATTTGGAAATGTTAATAATTTTTTAAAAATAAAAATAAAAGGTCTACCTAAATTTAAAAAACCTTAACATTTGAGTTGAAACAAAACTTTTTATGACATTTCCAAAAAATTATATACCCGAAGTACCCAACTTTGGGGGCTTACCCAGAAGTCTCCCTTTACCATAGGGGGCCGACCGTTCGCAACTCAACTCAGAAACATCTCTGCTTTGCCTCCGTGAAAATTCATTAAGATATCTTCAGCGGTTTATGACATACCGAATTATGTCGAAAATAAATCGCTTTCAAACCACTGTGCATCAGTTCACTTCAGTTAGTGCTTGCGAATTGAAGTCGCCAAATTTCTTGCGGTTGTGAATTACGGAACACCTATCATGCGATTTCAATTCACATCGCAAATTTTAGACGATTTCCGATTTTCAGAACATGCCCGATAATCTTAAACAGCGTTGTATATAGACTTAATTCACTATAGACTTAATACACTAATCTCAACCGTCATGCATCCCATCCTGAAAATTTTTTATTAAACACCAATTCACCCAGAAGAAACTGCACGAATTTGTTCTTGTATCTAATATGTAGTAACAAACTAAATTATTATCAACGAAATACATCTATGACTTCTGAACAACTGGGTTGCGGGGAAAAGCAAAATGTATGACATTGTATGACGCGATGAGTAGTGATGCCTGTAAAGACGATATTTTTTAATTGCTACTAAATAAATAATTATATTTAAGTAGAACCCCTAAAGATATACAGTAATATTTATGTTGAACTGAAATGAAAGCAACAAATTTCGTATGTGCAATAGTTATTAAATATTATTATGTATCTCATTCATCAAAAACCTTTGATTTTCTTCATGTTTTTATTTATAAGTTAATCCAATCTAAAAGTTTTTTTTTTTAAAATAATAAAAATATTATAGTGTTGTGGAAAATTTTTAAGATTAATTGCTTTTATTGTTCCAGATATAAGAAAAAAACTTCGAAATGACAAATATCACAAACACGGTTTAATATACTTTTCAGTTTTATTGAGTTCAGCTTAATTTATAATTTCGCAAAGATTTTGCTTTGATGGAGGAAGATTATTACGTTTGCTTATTTTGTGCACATCATTTAAACAGATATTTCATAAAATTTGGCGTTAAAAATTTGTTTTTACAAAATTAACTTTGCAGAATTCTAACTAAAACCATTAAAGGATATAATATAGAATTAGAACATGAAAACAAATTAAAAATAGTTTAAACTTATGTGTGCGTGTATATACATTTGTAGTGAAGTGCACATTTGTTTTTATTTTTATTTTTTTGCCAATTTAAAGGTTTCCCGCAGTTCCATTCACTTGACATTGGTCATACCAATATTGCTGTGTCTTTTTGGCAGTCAGTTTTATGTTTCTAACAAATAAACGCAATCAATGTAACGCAGAGAAAGAATTTATTAGTTTTTGTTTGAAAGAATTGTCGGGTAAATGATCATTTTTTCTACAATAGTTTGTGAAATATTGAGAGGTACAAAAGGTGCTGATTTTTCGATAAACAACAAAATTGTATTGTTGGCTCCTATACAACAACAACATCAGCAATAGCGAAAAACCAGCGTTGCCAAGCCTGCTTTTCGGGGGATTATTCCGCATTTAATCACAAAAGTTATTGTTATCTAAGTGTGATGTAAAGAAAGAAAATAGCAACAATGAAACATATATTCCTAGTCTAACACTAGCTGGAATTAAGTATAATTTTTTCTTTAAGACTTAATACTTTTGGTTATATAGTGCCAACGTACTGTTAGTCAGAGCTATATTATAGTCGGTAAATATTTTATTCAATTCGTTTTTAAAAATATAAACAGACTAACTATTTTTGAGCACTGAGTACTCGAAAATATGGATCTAATTCTCGATACGCAGTACCCACTACTCAATAGTTTGGCGGCACTATTTTAGACCTTAAATTTTATATATCATATGAGTACTTATTTGTTGACAAAAAATCTAAGTGTGAAGTAATAAATGTGAAAGTGTGTTACTAATTTAAAATGCTCTAACTTTATCATTTTTCTTTTTTTTTTATTTTAAAACTTTTTCGTCAAATGTCTTAATTTTATGTAGTCTCTTTTAGGTGGAGAGAAAATAAAATATGTTTTGCTGCAGGAATCTGGCGTGATGGTAATTTGTCCATTTCACAGCAAAGATTGCTCGTCATTATTTTGTACTTTGTCCTCCGGAATAAACCACATGGAAAACATTTTTGGGTCTTAATTCGGCGAAATATGGCAGTTGCTGTTGTCAAGAAATGTAAAAAACGTTGTGATTCACGCGTTTTATGGGATGGAGCGTCATGTGGCAGTCATTGCGGTCTCCGAAACTATGTATGTACATTATTGGTTATGAAAGCACTTCGCTGGCCTTTTGTTAATAATGTCTATAAAAATTCATGTAAAAAAAAATTCATCGGATAATACTAAATTTTCGAGTTCGCCCCCAACGTGCAGTTTTTTGAGGACTTTTGACTGTTAGAGAAATTATATTTTGTGTGGGTTTTAGATCATACACTTGTTGTATGTTGAACCGATTTTTTTTTAATTGGTGCCTTACGCTATGGACAGATACTGTTGTTGTTTGATTCACGAACATTGTCAAATGTCAAATTAGAGTTAGAGAACATCTTTTAAGTTTTATTATAATTATATATGTATGTTGTTTAGAAAGGCCCCACTGCACATAAACCCAGTTTAATTTTATTTTTAAACTTGTTTGCAACACAGTTGATTTGGAAATATATATAAACGAGACAAATTTTTCACTTTACATAAAAATTGCACTTTTGAAATTTCTGCTGTTCTCTGGCGAATATTTTATATTTACGTAGATCTCTGTCTCTCTTGCTATCAAGAGAATTGATGGTTCCTGCATCTGCACATTTGACTGCGTAAAAGAATTCTAAAATTGGACTTTTTATCATTTTTACTATGTAACTACGTAAATATTAAATAAAGTCTTTGTTTTTTCTAAAATACTTAATATATGTAGATATTTTATATATAATTTTGTTTAAATACTTTTTATCCTTTTAAATAAATATTTTTTTAATAATTTTTCTTAATGCAGATAATACAAAATTAGTTAATGTTGTCGAATGATCTAATACCGATGCTCTTAAAGGTTTTAACTCTACTCGTTTTATTTTTTATCGTCTTTCCATCCAAAATTTCAGAAAAAATAACAATTCCCGATTAAAGATCTGCGGATCAATAAGATTAAAATTTGTGATATAACTTTTATTTAAATTGTTTTGTTTTTATAATTTCAAATTTTATTCAAATTATTTCGCTAAAGAAAAATTCCATTTTGATACATCATTTTGGTTTTTTCGAAAAACTGAACTGGCAACACCAACTTAAACAAAGTTTTGCATTTATCACAACATTTAATTGATGTCAAGGTGTACCGCATAATTTAAAGTGCGTTTAGATTATTAAATACAAACTTATGGCAGCTCAAATTCTCTTGGTGTAACAATAATAAAATATACAAATAATACAACAACAAAATATGCACTTAGCATGTTAACAAGATAGTATGGTAACAAATAAAAAATTACAACAAAAATTCAGAAAATCGAATCTTATGCAGGCCGTAATAAGATATTATGTTATGTTATGTTATGTTATGTTATGTTATGTTATGTTATGTTATGTTATGTTATGTTATGTTATGTTATGTTATGTTATGTTATGTTATGTTATGTTATGTTATGTTATGTTATGTTATGTTATGTTATGTTATGTTATGTTATGTTATGTTATGTTATGTTATGTTATGTTATGTTATGTTATGTTATGTTATGTTATGTTATGTTATGTTATGTTATGTTATGTTATGTTATGTTATGTTATGTTATGTTATGTTATGTTATGTTATGTTATGTTATGTTATGTTATGTTATGTTATGTTATGTTATGTTATGTTATGTTATGTTATGTTATGTTATGTTATGTTATGTTATGTTATGTTATGTTATGTTATGTTATGTTATGTTATGTTATGTTATGTTATGTTATGTTATGTTATGTTATGTTATGTTATGTTATGTTATGTTATGTTATGTTATGTTATGTTATGTTATGTTATGTTATGTTATGTTATGTTATGTTATGTTATGTTATGTTATGTTATGTTATGTTATGTTATGTTATGTTATGTTATGTTATGTTATGTTATGTTATGTTATGTTATGTTATGTTATGTTATGTTATGTTATGTTATGTTATGTTATGTTATGTTATGTTATGTTATGTTATGTTATGTTATGTTATGTTATGTTATGTTATGTTATGTTATGTTATGTTATGTTATGTTATGTTATGTTATGTTATGTTATGTTATGTTATGTTATGTTATGTTATGTTATGTTATGTTATGTTATGTTATGTTATGTTATGTTATGTTATGTTATGTTATGTTATGTTATGTTATGTTATGTTATGTTATGTTATGTTATGTTATGTTATGTTATGTTATGTTATGTTATGTTATGTTATGTTATGTTATGTTATGTTATGTTATGTTATGTTATGTTATGTTATGTTATGTTATGTTATGTTATGTTATGTTATGTTATGTTATGTTATGTTATGTTATGTTATGTTATGTTATGTTATGTTATGTTATGTTATGTTATGTTATGTTATGTTATGTTATGTTATGTTATGTTATGTTATGTTATGTTATGTTATGTTATGTTATGTTATGTTATGTTATGTTATGTTATGTTATGTTATGTTATGTTATGTTATGTTATGTTATGTTATGTTATGTTATGTTATGTTATGTTATGTTATGTTATGTTATGTTATGTTATGTTATGTTATGTTTTTTTATTTAATTGTTTTTGTTTTTGTTTTTTACTTTTAGTGCAGGAATATTTGTACATGTAGGTTAGAAAAATTAAATACAAAATATGGTAATGACTTTTTGTTTACCTTCAAATTCTCGTATAATCACTTAACGCATATTTGACTGTTCATGAACTTATAATATTACAATTCTAAATATTCATTTATTAATTTTATTTTGAAAATGTAGTTTTTCTTTAACTACGTTAACGAGGGTGAATTGGAAAGTTGGTGAACATAGTAAAGAAGTAATAAAGATACATGCATGTATTGTTTTGTTTGAAATATATTTTGGGTAAAAGTAATATTTTATACATTCTATTTTTTAAAATCTTTAAAAAACAAAAATTAAGTGATGGCAAAAAACTATCCTATTGTAGAAGGCAGTTAGGAAAAATAAAAA
Organism: Phasia obesa; assembly: GCA_949628195.1. Classification (NCBI taxonomy): domain Eukaryota; kingdom Metazoa; phylum Arthropoda; class Insecta; order Diptera; family Tachinidae; genus Phasia; species Phasia obesa. The sequence continues at coordinate 1,618,020 of OX451217.1, forward strand.
CGTGGTTTGTTTGTTGCTGTTTTGTTGAAGCTTTAATATTTTGTAATGTTATTCTATTAACACTGGCACTTCTTACTATGTTTTTAGAACTTTGTTATTTATAGAGTGGGTTTGGCTTGTCTAAAATTAGGAAAAAGGTTTCTTGAAGATCTGGCCTAAGCAACTAGTGAAATACGTACAGGAACTAGCTTTTCTCCCCAACAAATAAATTACAGTTTTATTATTATATGTTATGGGTAATTAGCATAATATTAAATAACAAAAACGTTAAAATTAAGCTTGAAAATTGTTTGCTTTGACAAAACTTTCTTATATCTCTAAAACTACTAAGAAAACTCAAATGCCATGTTTGCATGACGTAAAGATGCAGAATTTTTATTTTTTATTCATCAAATACGATAAACCGTTATTGAGTTATGCTAATATATGGCGTCTATTTTTGTTTATTTTTGATATAACGGTAAATTTCAAATACTATATTATTTAATGGATTAATATTTTTAATTGAATGACAAAGTACACCTAGGTCAGCACATCGGGAAATTTCGTTGACTCCACACAACCCCGTAAAAAATTCAATGTTTTCAAATTACACGAGTAGGTGTACGACTTAGAATGAAATAGTCCGCAAACGTGACTGTCACGATTTAATTATTTTCAAATGTGGTTCTACGTAATTGTAATGTAATAGAATCATATTATTTTGTAAAAGCAGAAAAATATACCTTAGTAACAAGATGATTCCTTATTAGATTTATTTTAAATCTCAATAGAGGAATTTCTTTGAATGATTTAAATTACTTACACATTACGCCACGCAAGTGTGTAATTCACCAATTATAATGTGTGTAGTGTTTACGCATATTGTGGTTCGTTCTTTTTAGTTTGAATTTAATGTTTGTTACAATATTTTAAAATAAAACAACAAATAACTTAATTCTACCACAAGCAACAAAAATTATAAAAAGACTACAGGCTGCATTACCATGAGTGTGTCAATCAAGCGGGGTTTTTATATTTAATCTTAGATTTTACTTTATTGATGTTGTTAGCAGTGTGGCAGTGTTGCTGTTTGTTGTTCGTTGTTAAAAAAAATACAATAAACGAGGCTTAAATTGCTTAACGCAGTGAATGCATGTATAAAAATTCTTACTAAAGTAGTTGTTGTTGTTATTGCTAGTGTTGTTTGTTCTTAATTATATATCCGGTTATGTTTGACGGCCTTGGCTTGTTGTTCGTTGGCTTTAGAAGCAAATGTTGATCATACGCACTCGTGTGTAGTTCTGCACACAAAAGGTTGCTGATCAATTTTCTTAGATTGTCATTTTTTTCGATTGGTTTAGTTTAATATGACTAAGATTTATTTTTTAAAAATAAATTATATTGAAATATATAAGAATCTATAATTCTGAAAGATTTTGCATATTTATCTGTCTTTTAATTTCTTTATTAACGTAACATCTTATTCACAACCAAGGTCCAAAATTCACACCATTTACAATATTCTAACGCCATTCTTTCTTTAATAATATAAGAAAAAATATATTTTATAATAAAATGAAACACATAAGTTACGTATACTTCTGAAATACGGTAGTCCTGGCTCAGTATATCATTTGGTAAAATTAGGTAGTGTTAAGATGATTTACACTGGCGAAGTAAAATTATACACTGGCGAAGTATAAAAGACTATGTAACTAATAATGTCTCTTAAAATATTTGTTTAAGGAGAACTGAGTAATTTTTGCAGGGACGAGGTACCCAACTTCGAGACCCCATAGCGCTATCCCTGGCAAGTGGATGGTGCCGACGGTCAAAACTTAAGCTGAAATACTCCTCTGCTATGCTTATGCCAAATTTGGATCAATCGGCCTAGCCCTTTACAAATGGCTGAGTTATTTCCATAGTAAAATAGTAGTAATGAAGCGATAAATTTTTTATTTGATTTAATATTCAGTTGTTATCAATAATGATTTCCAAAAAAATCATAAAACTATATAAAATCAAAACTAACTCTCATGTACTTAATTTTGCACTTTCTGGTAACATTTAAAACATTTTGTATGTTTAGTACTAGGTCCATAGCCGTTTATTTGGTAATACATTATTTAAGCGTTTGGGCATACTTTCAACCAATTTTGCATAATTTTATCTGGATTTTTCTGAGCTCTTCGATATTACCCGATCGTCTTTTTAAAATTGGCCACAAATTCTTAACTGGATTGAGGTCGGGACTTTGCGGAGGTCACGTCATCAATCGAAAATTTTGACGTATCAGACAACACTCAATGATTTTTCAGGTGTGTTTCGGGTCTCCAACCTGTTGAAACACAAGTTTTTCCTTAGGATATGCGCTCTAAATAATCTAAAAAATCGCGAAAGATTGGTCTGCAATACGTTCAAATAGTCTTTCTGTCTCATGATGCCATGCAATTTCTGCAATGGTACAAGATGCCACCATGTAAAACAACCCCACTCTATGATGCTACCTCCGACGTGCTTGACCATATGTTTAATATGGTGTAGTTGAATTGTCTTCTGCTGACGGTGCCAGTAATATTGTTTACCATCATACTGATATGGGTTTAATTTGAACTCATCTAACCATTTTACGCTCTTTCAGTCATCAACAGTCCAATCTGTGTAATGCTTGGCGAATTGTAAAGGTGCCGAAACATTTTTATATATCAATGCTATTTTAGGTTTCATCACAGCTGCGAGATATCCAATGTTACGTAGCGATCTTCTTTCTATCCATCGTCTAACATTTTCATTACTTGCTACGAAAGCATCCTTTGGCGTTAAAGACTTGTCAGCTCTTATCTTTCATATCATAAAGCGTGCGTCCCCATCAATCAATAGTTTTACATTACTACATTTACATTTCGCTATTTTATGTGATGAAGAGCTTTCCATTGTCGTATTTACAATGGAATTTTTCACGGTTCCCTATAGTTTTGTCAGTGTTTTAAAAAAATATTTCCTTTTGTTTTAAATGGTATATAAAGTGGTTCAATTACAATTGAAAACAAAACTCAAGACTATACCAACCAAATCGAAAACTGAATTTAAAATAACGGTAAAAAAATATAATTTTTCTACTTTTTTGGTTGAGAACAAGTATGATCAAAACCTTTTGCATTGATGGAAAAAGTTTATAATATGTTAAAATCGTAAATAAGTTGAAGGCTTTCCGAAAGTAACTAACAAATTTTCGCTAAAGTAAAGCGAGGTTAATATATTGCTTTCGTTTATATCTACTTTAACAGTTTGAAATTTTTGGTTCAAAAATAAGTTTGGTATAAAAAATTTAACTAAATAAAAATTATTTTAAATCTTTTTTATCTGAAAATAAAATGATTTTTTGTCCATTTACAAGCGCTTAGACGTACTGGCATCACCTAAACTTACTTAAAGTCAATTATTAATGAGTAAAAGTGTTTTTATGTGTGTACGAGTATACTATTTGACGGTCGTCATCGAAACTATTTTACGTAACTAATTATTATACCACAATCAATAACTTGTTAAGCAGACATCACTCATACCACCTGTTGGCCAATCCGGCCAGGCATCAAAAACGAATCGATGATATTAAAAAATCTGTCAGTTTTTGCTTCATTTCGTAAAGCAAAACTGTCTGCTTTCTTTAAATATCTTATCAAATAAACGTTTCATTTTAAAACTTGCTGCTGCTATTAGAAATAGAAAAAAATGGTAAAAAGGTTTTTTGGTTGGTGAAATAAGTGTGAAAGAAAAAATTTCTCGAGATTGACAGTGGGACATTTACCATTTCACTTAAATTGTGGAGAGTGTTATTGTTTATGTGTTGGAATTTTTCATCATCAATTTGGTTCTGTCTAGTTTTATTATTATTTTTTTTCTAATGTTGTTGACTAAATTTTCAAGTTCAAGGTTAGAAGAATTTTTTTTTTCGTTTATATTTTCTGTATTCAAGTGCTTGTTTATATACCAAATTTGAACAAAACCCCCAAAACCTAACAAAACATTTACTCGAACACATGTAAATGTACGCACCCTACGCACTCTACAAGTAAACCCCAGTTTTTCGTATATTGCTTTTATACACGCATACACTTAAGAAAAAGTTTTTTCCGTTACATTCCCTTATGTTTCTTGTATTTGTACTCGTAGACTTGTTTTTTAAACAGTATGTACCCTTATGTCTGTATATCTCATTGTATATAACATCTTTTAGATATATATTTGAGTTTTATATAAATGACATTCAGTTTTGTCGAGGTCTTAGGATGTCTGACAAACCCAAACTCTCTTAGCACACCCTTACACACTTAATCAAAGACGACCTAGTAGCCTGCCTAACTCCCAGTTTGTCTATAGCCAACAGCAGTTAAAAGCAGAGGCAGCGACACACACGATGATAGCAGCCAGTAAAGTAAAAAATAAGGCCATTAATACAAATGAACGATTTCAAGGACAAAAGCATTATTTAACTAACGAACTTTTGCCTAAACATGGCTGACTGGCTGGCTGGCAGGCTGTAACAGACTTCTACTCCTCGTTTTTAACCCACACACACTCACACGTAAGCAAGCAATCACATCGTCGACATACGGAAAACTGTAACTGAAACAAATATTTTAACGATGCCTTCTCTTTTTTGTTTGTATTCATTCGTCTAGCTTTCTCTTTTCTTCCCTTCAGCCTTCCTGGCTGTATACGCACTATATTGCCATTAGTAGTCCCGAATTTTCTATCGCTGAGTATAAATGGGTTTATTGGCAGCCTCCTTTTTCAAATGTTTTTCGAACAAAGGCAATATCCTTTTGACCTTGAAAGTATATTTTCATACTGTAGAATTTATTGACCCGACGACTTAGTCTGTACATTCTTATATACTTGTAAGTATGTGTGTGAGTGTGACTATGCGTGTGATTTGTCTGAGACCGTGGAGATTGTTGTTTTCTGGTGCTTATGTCAATGTTAGGTTTTTTTGTTTTTTTTTTTTTTGTTGCTATTGTTGAAAATGTCGTTTACTGTTGATGTTGTTGGCTTGATTTCAGTTGATGTCTCGTTATGTCTGTATATACAGACACAATGTGTCTGTATATATGTTTTTATTTGTATAAAAATAAATGTCTAAATGACTGCCAACCTTTTGGAGGAGGAGAATGCTTTTTTAAAAAGTTTGTTGCAGAGTGCAACACAAGAAACAAATTTTGTGTTTTTATTAACTTTTTTAAGGAGTTTTTTGGTTCGAGATTTTCCCGGTAATTCATCAGAAATAAATACATACATATGTATATTCTAATACTAGAGGTAGGTTTGAATATTTATAATACATTTTGAAGACCGAAGTACCGATGAGCCTTATTACCGATGGAATTATTTTTAACATTTTAAATGCTATTATTTTATCAAGTGTATTTCTGGACTAAAATTTTGCTTAACTCAATTTAACATATTTTTTTTAATTTTTATTTAAAAATAATTACTTTAATTACTTAATTTTTAATTAATTTATTTTATTGTAAAGTTTTACAAAGAATTTTATGTATTTTCTACTTTTTGCAATTTCGTCATTAGTTAAGAGTTTTCATATCCATATCTTTTATATAAATAAAATCAAATGTCGTTCATTGGTAATCGCATCAGCTAAGAACGGCTGCACTGATTTGGCCAATTTTCTATTTAAGTCTTCATCATAACCCAACTTCAGTTTTTACTTAAAGAAAAATGGTCCACGTTCACTTTCCTGCCCACTTTTTACGTGGCTAGAAAACTATAACAGGTAGATATTTGAAATTTTGCACCAGTAACCCACTTATTAATGTAAATAGTTTAGCGAAACCTCCCTTACAAAGTGATCAATTATTATCGACTATCTGGAGATCTGCAAAAGGTAGAGTCTTGAAACGTTGTGCAAGTAACCCCATACTAATGTGCATAGCCTAGCAAAATACAGACTAGATAAGGACAGTGGGCGTGATGTACCCATACAAAGTTAAAAATTGTTATCGTGTACCTATGGAATACAATAGTTAGAGTCTTGAAACTTTGAATAAGTAACTATCTTACTAATATGCATAATCTAGCAAACAGACTGGATTAGGATAGTGGGACTGGTACCTCTCATACAAAGTAAAAACTTATCGTGTTAATACGCACAGTCTAGCAAAAAACAGAATAAATGGAAATAGTGGGCATCGTACCTTGCATATAAACCGAAACAGTTTTGTCGTGAGAATAGCGAGCGTTTTCGTGTTAAAGGTTGGCCATATTTTTCTACCAAGTGTTTATTGTACTTTTTGTGGATGGGTGTAGCAAAGCGCAACGGTAGATAGCTAGTATTTAATAAAATATATTTATTACAACATTTTTAAAATCGCACATTTAACAGTTTGCCAGTCCAAAAGCAGCTAATGTGGCAAAAGAATTTTGACGAGCCTTACCTGCAAAATCGCTACCCTAATCTGATATACTGGAATCTTTTGCGACTTCTTGGAGTCTTCTGAGATTCTTATAATAATCACAACAAAAAACAGGCAATATATATTTTTAAATTAGAACGTTAATGTAGTAAATTGTGAAAGAGGTAAAGAAATTAATAAACAAATAAATAATATTTAAATCATCTATAATATAAAACGGGAACAATTTTAAAATTTTACTAAAAGAGTCTATATGTTTAAGCTAGCTGTGTCCGCCACGTCGTGGGCGTCCTGACAATATTTTGCTCGATTTTGCTTTGGAAGTATTCCACACCAATTGTAAGACTTACTTTTATAGTGATTCAGTTATGGGTTATTTATTTACTTTATATAAAGGTATCCATCCCTGAATAAAATTCTTGTAAAGCTCTGTAAGAGGAGTTTAAAATATTTTAATAACAATCTAATTCCACAAAGTAAAAAATACAAATCAAATACAAATTTTATTTAATTGGCGCCATTTTTGAGCAAATTTGGTTTAAAATATCCCACTTTCAAAAATAAAAGGTGCGCAACCGTGTTTAAAATATCCCAATTTTAAACCGAAAATTTCAGTACATTCAAAAAGGGAAATTGCGTACTTTCACTGCCTTTTCTCTACATTCTCTTGGAAGTGAAATGTATTTGCGGAAACAAGGTATCTTATATTGGAATCAGGATGCTAAGGTACCTTCTCACAAAATTTTGTTAAAATGCATCTAGTAGTTTTTACATGATGCAAACGCAAAGAAAAGCAGACAGAGAGACAGACAGAATATATTAAAACACATGTAGTTTTTATATGCATTTTAAGAATTTTAGCGAAAGCTTTAGCTACGAGAATTACAAAATATGGCACCTGGGCTATGATTTGAGGAAGATGTCGAAATATTATTACTTCTTTAGTCGGAAAGTTATCTGGTGCAGATGTTGCTTATTTTGTTACAAGAAAAGGACAGATTCTAATGAATTAATTAATTGACTATATTTTTTTAGGTAAAAAATTCCAACGGGTTTTGTATTTTAAACAAATTAACTGATCAACCAAAACTAAAATAATTTTTGAATGGGTAAGGCTACACACATGCCATTTAATATAAAACAAATACTATACGCACACATTGACAAATTATATACGTATATGCATTTGTAATGGTGAACGTGAAAAAACTTAACAGGTATAAACAAAACATAATATTGGACAAAGGGAAGGTTACGTCTGCTTGCAAAATACATTTAAAAAGTATTAAGAGAAGCAAAATCTGTCCATAAAAAAGAAATACCAATACTTGCAAAAAATTAAAAAATTTGTCTGTTTCGTTTTCATGTTAACGATTCTTCATTTTAGTTTTATTTTTTCTTACTATAGAAAATGCATAATATCCTTTAACGACATCAATAATAATAAAATATTCTTTCACTTTTACTAACACATCAAAAAAACGCAGAAACTCCAAAGGATTATAATTGTCTGCAGTTGCAGAGAACGAAAGTGAGATCATTGTACTTTAAGTGGCCTTCAAAAGGTTATTCCTCAAGTTGAGAAAATGTTTGGCTGTTGTAAATGTAAATTTCTGTCTCATTTATTTTCGAGGTTTCTGACTAAGACAGACATTTATTTGTCGAATATTATTTATATAAAATTGCAACCCATACCTGAGAAAACAACTCAAACTTTAAATGCAGAAAACAAGTAAAACTCTAACGATTTTTGTATAATTTTTTAATGACTATTATTCAGTGTTTAATACAAATAGTCTTGCGAAAGTGCAAATGCGTTATATCGTTCAAATTTAACAAAAAGAACATGTATTTCGCTGTTAGATTTTCCAAAAATTTAAGTCAGAAAAAGGATTATCTCAAAAAAGCGCAAAAAAATTAATATAAGAAGGCGAGTTTACAAAAAGCAACAGAACAACATTTTCTACCAGGCTAAAAAAACACATTCAATTCTGTTTGCTAACTAACAAGAGCTAGTAGCCGCATAAACAAGTGCTAAATGCCGAATTGCATTATGCAACTTTTGTCGCTGCGATTCTTCAGTAGTAGTGGAGAGGGGAGGAATTAAAAAGGTTACACATACATATGCTACATGCATTGAATTTAGTTTTGTCCTTTCATTCGTAATTTTAATTTTGAAGCTAAAAATGTACACAAATATATACATCCATACAAATTGCTGCAATAAAAATTGCACGATATAAACACATATGCAATATTAAAGAAGAAACGAAAGCGATTGCAGCGACAAAAGTTGCATAATGTAATTCGGCACTAATAGTACCACTGACTTAAAACATTTCAAACCACAAAGAGAAGTACATAAATAAATAAAAATTGTCAAACAACTCCCTAATCATACATATGTATACACAAATGTAAAGTGAACAGACATCTCTCCATTTTAAGCCCAGTACGCAGCTCTACGGATTTTCAGGTTTGATTTTTTTGCCTTTATTTCTACAAAACTAAAATTCATCATGTGGTCGTTTGTAGGAATAAAAATCATTGATTGTATATTGTACACAATAACATTATATCAACACAGAAATGAAAAAAATAATATTTTAAAAGTTGAAAAAACATGAAATGTCATAAACTCCGTTACCAAACAATTGCCCAAGGTATATTTATTTTACTAGGTAGTCGCGTCCCTACAACTAATACAACAATACAAGAACAACATGGCACTTTGTTGTTGCTTTGTAGTTCGAAATGTCAAAAAACATATAAGTAAATTGAGAAGGCGTGTATGTGTTTTATTGCTTTCACACACACATACAACTTTTGACATGTCGAACTACTAAATCAGCTGGGCGGACGACACTACCTAGTAAGATAAATATACCTTGCAATTGCCTGAACATTAATTTTTGTTTCAGTTGAATGAAAAAAGTCTACACTTTTTGTTCTAACATCCCTGTAATAGTTTTTAGATGCGTACTACCAAATTAAAAGTCGGCTGAAAATTTTCAAATCTGAATTTCAGGCTGTTTTTTTTACACACACTTCTTATGGGAAACTGAAATTCAGGCGAGCTGCGTACTAGCCTTTAGAGTCGATCCCGCTATTTACTGCTTTTTATTTTAAAAAGTTAATTCTTTTGTTTTTGTTCTGTAAATACGTTACATAGTATGCATTTTATTTCTCAACATAGTCTCTTTTAAGCTCCAGCGTCTTTTTATGTTTTTATTCCTTTCAAGTAAAAAGATTTCCCAAAATTTTTAATTAATTTTTTAATAATTTTTAATAATTTTTAATTTTTGACAAAATCTTTTATACAACTATATGCTGTTGGAAACTTTTTTAAAAACCAACATACAAAGTTGTCTGTCTACCAATGCATTCTTAGACTTAGGTTTTTTAACAAAAGACTGACAGTTATGTTGGGCCTCTATATACTTTATGGTTGTACCTTTCGTTCTTAAATTGTACTTTTTTTGTAAGTTTTAATTTTTATTTATATGGAATATAATAATGGTTTAAAATGAATTAATTATGTACTACAATAAAAACAAATACGTTTGTACAAAACAAATACATACATATATCGCTTCTATAATGCAACAAAGTCATATCTCAAAAAAAAAAACAAAATTTTTAGTTTATTGAATGAATAATGTTCTCTTGGATTTGTTTATTTGTAAAATAAATTTCTAAATTAAAATTCAAGTTAAAAATTTTGAAAACTTCAACAGCATTTTTTTTGTTTTTGTTTTTTGATATGCATGAAGGAGCAATATAAACTGATTAATAGCTTAAAGCGCACTCTTGAATTTTTTCCAACGATCTAAAAGTTTGTATAAATTAGTTTTGAAACTGCTTGCATATTTTTAGGAGCAGATTTCGAAAAGGTAAACACCATCCTAATGGCAACTCTATTAGACATGCATTTCCATATGTGATACGAGCGTATCAAACTTAAAGAAGGATTTCACTTTCAGTGGTTAATGTATTGTATGGCTCTTTATGTAATTGCTAAAAAATATTTCTTTTATTCTAGAGAGAATCTTCTACATTACAGCTACATTGTTAACTTGAGGACACTTAAACAAATAACCATATTTCATGATGGTTAGGCTACATAAAGATCTTTCCTTACCTAGGTATATCTATTTTATTAAATAATTGTATTTGATTAAATACTTTACAGTCTTAAGAAATACATATTCGCTTTAAATAAAACATTTAAGCTGTTGTTTTTGTGATTTTTAAAAAATCATTGACTTAAAAAATCATTGAAATTCTAAAGATTATGATGAGATTTTCTATCTGGCAATGCTGTCTTTTTATAAATTTGCACCATAAAATTCGTTGTAACCGTTATAAAAGAAATTGCAAATATGTACATAAAGTTTTATAAGAAAACCAAAAATAAATTTTCATTAAGTTTTTGATTTATAAGTGTCTACCTCCTTTTGTAGAAAAGCTTTAATTTTAAATATTAATATTTGAAAATGAAAACAAAAAACTTTTATATACGCGTATTTAATGCATCGTGTTCTAAACAACACGCCTAAACATATGCTCTTACTACTGCTTGTTAATAAGTTGGACTAAGTACAGACAAAAACCTACATTATGGCTAAAATTTGTGCAAGAGCTTTTAGCAGCAAAGGATTTACAACTGTTGTGAATCGGTTAATTATGCAACAGTTGTTACAAATTCAAGACAAACACCTCTCTTAAGACTGAGATAAATAATTCACCAAATTTAAATACATTTTAAATTCCAAAAGAAATTTATAAAAACTAATTCCCTAGAGAGAAAAAATGAAACATAGTTTTTTTTTTTAAATTAGGAAAGATTAAATAAAAAAGTGCTGTGCATTTTAAATTAAAACCAAAATTTATAAGGCTTAAAAGTTTAAAGCGTAAGTTTTCTTCTCATTTAAATAAAAAAAATATCTTCGGACTTCTAGCCAAACATCTTAAGTCGAGTTTAGTGAGATAAGATAATTTTGAATTATTTTTACCAGAATAAGTCCTGTATGAAAATTTAGTTCTAAGACACACTTCAAATGCAATAAAGTTGTTATTTTTAGCAACTTTACTCATGCTAGAGAAATTTCATATTTTTTATAAAAAGCAAAAATAACAATAAAAGTAATATTAACTTGTACTTACCTTTTAAATCACCTATTGTTTTATCAATTTTATTGAGTATTAAACTTTTAGACATCAACTTTTCTGCCAGCAGCGGATTCGCTGCAATCAGGTAGCGTGATGAGCTGTCATCAAATATTGTAGTGCTTTCGTTGTTGCTATTGCTATTGTTGTTACTTAAATTAGAATTGCTATTGTTATTGTTGTTGGTGTTTTGGTTAAGAAATGAACTACAATTGGCCTGCTCCTGGGTAGAAGAGGCTGCCGTAGGTTCCAGTGTTAGCGAATTTGTACCAACCGAACCTAGAGCAGAATTTTCACCCGGCAGCTGTATTGCATTTCCCGAGATTAAGTTATTACCACAGCTGGTGACATTGCCACCACCATTAACCATACCACTTACTACGCCGCCAACTCCACCGCTTGCATTGACTAATGCAGCAAATGCATCGTGCTGACATCGTACCACAACATCACTGCTAACATCACTGACATTGTTGTTTTCCTCCTGGTTTTAATACAATAAAATAAAAAAAAAATAAAAATAATAATGGTTCGAAAAACTTAGCAATGAAAAGGAAAATACTTTACTTTTACTTCAACTGTTGCTAAATCGGATAGAAGACTCTCAATTTCAAAATTACTCTCTGTTAGTTGACGAAACAAGTCATCGGAGGAATCGTTGTTGCACAAAGAGGGCTCCAAAGCATTTAGCTCCGCTGTTGTGCTTTCGGCAAGTTGGGTGCTTTCACTAACATTTTCATTAGATTCGTTTACTTCATCCTGTTTTGTGAATATTGTGAATTTGAAGAATTTTAAACACACAAACAACAAAATAAAGAAACAAAATGAAAAAAAAAATAATTAATGAACAGATTTATTGAGTACATGTAGTACTTAGGTTTCAATTATATAAATTTTTTTTATTTGAATTATTTTTAAATGTGTTAATATTTATTCTGGCTTAAGTTCTTTGTTATAAAGAGATAAAGAAAAATTAGACACTAGCAGAATGTAATGCATTTTCTGGATCGCTACATCCGTCGTCAGCATTCTTCGTGTCTATCTACGAGGTAGTTTCCATTCCAATAATTTTTCTTTATATGCAAACTATTTCTTTGAATAGTTTTTATATAGAGAAATTATACGGTAATTCTTTAAGGGCCGTACGGTTATTCAAAAATAAAAGTTATTACTGGTTCTTTGACCAAAACTTATTAAAACTACGTTTCTGAACGAAAATTTTAGAAATATAAAGACAAAAGTTGCATATAAAGAGTGTAATGTAAAAAATAACGTAATGCTCATCGGGGTGTTGCAGTAATCGATAGTTGCGATAACTCATATGCTTTATGCAATAAAATTAATTTTTAAAAAATATTCGTATTTTATCACAGCTTCTTTGATTTTTCCTTATTTACTTATTATACTTTTTGATCAATACATTGGTGAACGTCGTCTATTCCAATATCGCATTATTCAGCTTACGGTTATTGGACGCAATATAATTCATGTTGACTATTTTATTAAACTTTGATCGAAATTTTGTATTACTATAAGGCCCATTATATAACTTGCCAATAGCAAATCTAGGATTTTCTCGGATAGATAATTATTGCTTCGTTATAATAACGTGGGTAAGGATTGTTTCTACAACTTGGCTTCAAAGTACGTGATAGTTACACCTCCTTTGCCATTGTCCTGCGTTAGAATACTAACGCCACCAGCACTTTGGAAACCGTGCTTTGTGAACCTCTCTTGTGTTTCACTGTTAGAACCGAGCTGGATCAACTCCTTCCTGAGGAGATGCCGGTGATTTTTCAACCAGCTCCCACTTAGCGAGGCATAGCTACTCTTGTCGACAACATGTCTCGACCAACCTCCCTTCATAGCAACACTTTCTCCTTCTTCAGCTCTCGTTTATATCTGTCTAAATCTGTTTTATATGTGTTCCATTTTCTTAACGCTTTCGTTCTTTTCTACCTCTTTACATCCTTTTTCCTTTAGCTTTCTTATTTTTGCAGGTAACACAAAGGGACCAACATTTGGACTCAAGTGAGCTGCATTGAGGCTGCCTGCTTAACCTAACCTAACCTACAGGTTACATTTAGCTTACTTATAATAAAGAAGAACTACTTATCTCTCCAATAACCTTTAACCTTCTTTAGCTATTGGCAAGTCATAATAATGGGCCTGCATTTTTTATTAATAAAACAATTACGATTTTATCCACAATAAATTTATTATTGTTGTAAGAGAATTATGATGGCATTTTTCTTATTATTTTTATTTTATTTTATATAGTTTATTTGACCTTTTTGTTAATATTAATTTAACTATTTTATTTTAAGCTTTAGGTCTTTAAATAATTTTATTTATATTTTTTCAATATTTCGCTACTCCTTTGTGTAGCATCATCAGGAAAAATTATAAAATAAATAAATAAAATTATTTAAAGACCTAAAGCTTAAAATAAAATAGTTAAATTAATATTATTTTTATTTTTAAAATTCAAAGCCATCTGGCTTTCTTTCTTTATTATACTATTTCCTCTTTTAGGATTCCGTACCCAAAGGGTAAAAACGTAACCCCCTATTGTTTTCGCTACAATATCTTTCCGCCTGTCAGCGCCTTCTATCTCTGGAACCGTAATAGGTAGACTCTTGAAATTTTCACAGAAGTAGTGTTACTATGGCCGGTATAACAGTAAATAACACAACGGGCGTGATTTTCAAGTATATGAACTTATTTTTTGAACCGTAATAGGCACACAGTTGAAATTTATAAAGAGTATTTAAACTAAGTTCGCTATTCTAACAAGTGTGAAAACTAAAAATTAAAGGGAGTTTTAAGTCAAACTTTTACGATTCTGTACTCACCTGCATACATGTTGCAATGTCTAAACCACCCACAATACGACCATCGTTATCCGGACACCAAAGTAAAGCGTCATCAATAAATGGCATCGCTGATAAGGCAAAGCCACTAAGAACTTCGTTCACCAGTGCCAGCGTGTTTTTGTCACTGGCGATGGAGAAAGAAAAAATTTTGAGGCTGGAATCAGCACAACACACCTGATTTTGTGAGTGCCCGTTTGCTTTTTTTCCAAAAAGTCGGTTCCTTTCTGGTTGTGTCTCTTATAGATTTTGAATTATTTTTTAGGCACTTGTTTGTTTTACAAATACTTTTCTTAACATTATTAAACTAAATAAAACGATAAAGCCAATTATGTACTTTTTTTAATATTAATTCTTATTAAAAAATGGACGTATTTAGTTGTTATTTTAAAATTTTTTTTTCTTTTTATATTGTAAAAAATTTGATTTAACTACTTTTTAACTATTATTTAAATAAAAGTATATAGAATATTTCATAAACACGTGTTAATTATATTTTATTTATTTATTTTTTTTTTTAAATAAAATTTGGATTAAGGCAACCAGTTGGTGTGTAAAAAAGGTGATGATAATAAGTCTGCAAAAATAGAAAAAGAAAAACAGAAATAAATAAAATTATTAATTTTAATTGTAAAGAAATGTAAAAAATAATGTCGCAGCATTTTTTCTCTTGAATTTAAATAAAAAAATCTAAGTAATTTCATCATAATGCTAATTGAACTATAAAATCTTTTTAATTTTGTCTGAAATAAGCTGTAGGTTTACGAGTTAAAAAAAATTCATAACCTGAAATTACATATATGTAGTTAAGGTAAATAGAAATAATAAATTGAAAACATATATTTTATCCTTTTGAAAATTATATTTATTTTTTGCCAAAAATAAGCACCTTTTTATTTTTGTATAGGTAACAGGTTTCCTAGGTATATAGTGTACGGTGACCAACCGTACACTATTATAGAGGACACAACACTATTTTAACAACACTCTTGTACACTATTTCCCTTTTGTTCACTTTTTTATTGTTTCCAGAATATTTAGAAGAAAAAAATCAATTAGTGCTAAAATCGCATAAAATTCCTGAAGCAAACTGTACATTATTTTGTATGTTATTATAAGAGTGTTTATAAGTAAGTTTTTTCCTGTCCTTAACTCTATTCTTAATCAAAAAATGAAATTTTGAAATTGAGTATTTTAAATATAAAACATTTTTAAACATTTCGATCAGACTTATGATCTTTAAATTTAAATCATTTTTAATGATCAGACTCCCATTGAAGGCTTATTTAAGACAAAAAAAGCATTCAATTGGAAAATATCAGGTGAAATAAATATGAAAATATGTAAAATATGTAGCTATTGATGTCGATCTCATCTCTAAACCTGCTAAATTGATAGCCATCCTAAAGGCGTCCCCACAGCAAGCATTTTTAATATTCTGTTACATGTGGTCCTCAGTAAAATTCTAATCAATCAATGTGCAGGTCACTCTAAAATAACACAAGGTGTATAATTTTTTCTTCGATCACCAATTCTAAGCAATTTATATTGCTTAAAAGTTTTCAAAAAAAAAAAAAAAAAAAAAGAAACCTTAGATTTTAAAAGCAAGTCTTGACACTGAAATTTTTGTAAACCAAACCATACAAATGCACATCTTATAATAAACATTTATTTATTTTGATTAACAAAAAAAAAAAAAAAAAAAAAAAAACAAACAACATAAAAGAAGAAATCTTTAGGTAGTGGAATCATGTTGAATTTAATGAAATTTCTCATACTCTTTTATATGAATTTTCTTACAAGTAAACACTACCCAAAGTAGATAGATGAGAAGAATGTTGAAGAAGGATGAAGCAATCCCGAAAACGCATTACATTCTACTAGTGTTTCAAAAAAAAAAAATATTTTCCATTTTTGTTTAAAAATTAATTTGAAAAAATATTCTTTCAACCCTATTAGTAGTTAGAGTCAATAATCAAACTCGAGTCTACCTAAAAATTTATTTGAAAGAAAAAAAAAAACGTAAATATATTGTCTTTTTATTATTATAATTTTTGACTTATTGTTACAGAGGGCATAGTAACGCGCTTCCTATAAATTTAAAAGGTCTGCCTATAACGGTTCAAATAATAAAAAAATATGTTTAATTGCTTAGGATGATTTTGCTCGATAAATTGGAAGTCAAACTTTCATTGTTTTTTACTTTACTATACTTAGTATAGGTAAAGTAGAGTGATCATGAAAAATCGATGTCAGGATTTCAACGGATTTTTACGTTTTCAGATCTCCTGAATCCATTTTGAATATTTTCACAATGATGTGCCTTTGGTATATGAAGATGAAGAGCTGTAAAGGTTTTGGGTATAATTGGGAGGGGGCAAGGGGTAGTTTGACACTCCAATTTTGAGAACGCTCTACATTATTCTTTGTGTAATATATCCATAAAAATATCTGTTTCCATGAGGTATGGTATAGTTGAATATAGCCCACTCCAGATTTTATAAATACCTTTGTATTGTTAAAATGTCAAATTCATTTTTTTTTAGTCGTACATGAATTTAGCTAGGTTTTATTGTTTTCGGCTTCGTTTTTACTCCTCTTGCAACTTAATAACACCTAGAAATATATATGTAGCACCAACTGATAGCTAGCGTTTTATGATACAAAATATTTGTTCTCCCAATGAGTTAAAAATACGTTTTTTCTACTAAAATACATTGGTGTTATAGAGCGTTCTCATAAAATTTCGACAAATAAAAATATATTAATATTATTTTTAAACAATTTATTGCAATTTTATACCTTATGGATTTTAAAAAGAAAACTAAAAAAAGCTTAATGTATAGGAAAGTTAAGTAGAAAGATATTTTTTGATTAAAAAAAAAAAATATATCAAAATTTACTTTTTAATGTTGAAAGTCGTAAGTTTTTAAAATTTTTTCTTCATATAAAATTTGAACAAAACAGCCTCTAAAAAGGTGTTTCAATTGCTTACATTAAATATCTGTTGTATAAAAGTATTTATGCTTAAAACGTGTCACACATGACATCAGCACTTGATTAGTTTCCTTTCAACCCTAAAAGTAATTCCACAGGCAATAAAAAATAGAAAGGAAAATAAGAAGCTTAAATATTGTGTAATAAGCTTTTTAGAAACTCTCATTTTCATGAAGTTACCTTCATATTTTAAAAAATTATTGCTTAAGGTTTTTTTTTATCAGCTAGCGAGCTATGGTACAGATAATTGATCATAGAAACATGTAATTCAACAAATAAATTTCAAAACTCAGACCATAAAGCTTACATTTTTTCAAACTTCAACAGCTTTTTACCAAGTTTATTAATTTGTATATTAAAATGTAATATAAAAGCCATTATAAATAAGCTTATTTTTTTGAGGCAAGACTTCAGTACAATCTATATCAAATTAACTTTCGTTTGAGTAAAATATCTTTAACTGTTAGTTTCAGGATAGTTTTGTCCCCAAAACATAATTTATAAAGGCCAGTGTTTTTATTACAAATAAAACAACGAATTAAATTTTAAGCTGCTTTAAATTACGTATTATCATTTTTTAATTAATTAAAGCTTAAAAATATGTATAATCGAATTGAAATAAAGTGAAAAAGTAACCGTAACCCATTTGAAAATGCCCGAATCAAATCGTACGAAAAGATCACAACATGCTCGTACATAGCAGGTTAAAATAAAACATGAAAATAACAAAATTAATGAAAAATGAAAAGAAAATTTTAGTGGTTCCTTTCTTCCGGCTAATTATCATTTACAACACCAATAACGACATCATCACCACCATTATCATCATCATCATCTCGTCATTTTATGAACGTCGACAACAAATGAAATGTTACTACATGCAACAACAAAAAATAAGCACCTAATGTAACAATAGCAGTACAATAAAGTTCAATAACATAACATTAAATAACATCTGTTGCGGTGTTGTTTTTATTGTTGTTGTGAGAAATTAAGTCTACTACAACTTGTACATACTCGTACCAACCTGATGTGGCTACATTTCACTCTCGTGATATTCGAAATCGAATATTTGTTAATAAAACTATTATTTGATTTCTAGAACAGTGACATATCTGCAAGTTCTTTTTTCCACTTAAAGTTAAATAAGACATTTACATATATCGTTATGACATCAAAAGTATCTTGACTTTTATATATCAAGGAAACATTTCTGTTACCTCAGTGGACCACGTGTACGTGGCACTTTATAAAATGGAATGATATATAACTTCATAATGATGCTCATTAACATCATAAATTTTTTTCAAATATCTATTTATAAGGTATACACAAAAATTCTATTGCTAGGATTAAAAATATTTAACGTAAACCATATGAGAATTGCAATAATTTTGTCTATTAAAAGTGTCCTTAATGCATCATTGAAATAAAGGAGCGAAATATTTTAATATTATAGATTTATCTCACTTCAAGGTATACATAGAAAATAATGTTTAAGCTTTCGGGGAAACATTCTGATATCTCAAATACTCTCTAAAAAAACAGGGTGATCCATGTTACAATTTTTCCAGATTTTTAATTGCACTTAAGTATTTTTTTAATTGGGAAAGTTATTTGGAAACATTTTCTTTCAGTTATCTGAGTTAAAGTACACTGAGAGAAAAAATTATTACTGTAAAATTTAATTTTTATATTTAAAATGGTACAAAAACGGATTAGAATGTTTGTTTAACACTACATATAATTTCTAAATCTAAATTTTCGCTGTGGCCAAATATATATATATATATATATATATATATATATATATATATATATATATATATATATATATATATATATATATATATATATATATATATATATATATATATATATATATATATATATATATATATATATATATATATATATATATATATATATATATATATAAATTAATTTGTTGAACAAAAAAATTGTTTGTTTATCAAAACTCATCCAAATGTTGTTTTTTATTTTATTAAGTTTTTAAAGCAGTAGAACCGGAATCCTGTCAAATGTCTAATCTGTATAATTGTAAAATATTTGCATGCATACTTTCAATGGCAACAGTGTATTAGAAAATAATTATTTTTTTTCAAGCAGAAAAAAATTCAAAAAACTAAACAAAAATAGAAAATGAAAAGATGTAATGTTTTCGAACCAGATACACCACTAAAAGGAAAAGGCGAAAAATTGGAAAAATGGAAAAATGTAAAAAAGAAAAACAGCACACAAACAAATACTTTACATAACATGTTATTGAACTATGAAAATAATATATAAAATAGAAAAACAGCAACAACTTTGCCACCACTTTTTGTTTTAAAGTTTGTTTTTTTTTCTATTTTAGACATTGTGCTGTGCCACAGTTGCTGCCGCTTTCAAATGGTAATGCAACACATAGTTTTTCTGCTTTCTGACTTCATACTCACTCGTACTCATATAAAAATGCATTTTTGTAATTTATTTCAATTTATTTTGCATTGTTGTTGTTGTTGATTTTCCTTCATCACATGTTTTAGCATTATTTTTCTAATGTGCATATTTTTCTATTACTCCTCGTTTTTGTTGTTATTGTTGCCAGTTGTTATGCCAGCCAGCCAGCCAACCAGCGAACCAGCTAGCAAGTAAGTGCAACAATTGCAATGGTTGTTGTACATGTTTGTTGTCTTTTTTGTTTTTTGCTTTTTATTAAAAAGTAACTTTACTTTAGCAGCGAACCACAGCCAAATTCATTATAAGTGAAAGTCGAAGCGCGACTACAGTTCGTTAACATTGAACTACGTGAGTGCGCCAATAGATTACTGCATAGCAACAACAACAACGAACAACAACAGTATTAGAAGCAATATTTTCAAATATACATTTTGCACGAACACATGCAAAAGTTTGCAATGTTAAATAAAAGGTAATAAAAATTAAACGACCAAATTGCAATAAATGTACTGACTGGAGTAAAGTATAAAACATGATGATCATGTTCATAATTATGATCATTATTATGAAGTTTGATAATAACGAAATTGTGATGTTGCTCTAGGTTTTATAAAATTAATTTTTCTATGAGCAACAATCTTTTGCAAATATCATCACAAGCAATGAGCTGTGGTACCTAAGAAAAACACAAACACCAACAACCACAACATATTACATATAAATATTTACATATGTATGTAGAGTTTAATTGTTAGATTTTGCTGTGCAGCAACAGCGACAGTAAAATACCTTTTTTGAAACGAAACAAATAAAAACTTTTTTTTACTAAAACGTTTCATATAAACGTAATTAAACTATAATTTCTTTACTGACTAAACAAAAAATTGAAATAAATTAAAAATTACAGGCTTGTGTGACGATTATGCATAAACTTTATTGCGGCTACAAATGGAAAATGTTACAAATGTCTTGGAAAAATGTTTTTTTATTTCATTTCATACAAAGTTTTGTTAATCGCTAGCTAACCACTTTTTGCAACTTTCTGGTAGCACGGATTCGGATCGAATTCAATTATAATTTAACTAACAACATGTGTTTACGCCTAAAATATACAAAATTAACTTAAATAAGTCTAGCCAGTGCTGCTGATATTGTATTTTTGGATTCATCTCGCTGTTGTTTGGCCAATAAAGGCAACTTCTCTACTTCTCCTCCCGAATGTAATCACAATCGTTAAAGGTTTTAAGGGCCGAATCTTTCGCGATCTTTGTAAATGTTCGAGTCAGACTCTTAATTTGACGCCTTTGAATTATTAGCAGGTTGGTGTAACTGAGGTTGCACTCCGTAACTGAATTCCATGTCACCATATTGCTTTTGAGGATCAAATTTCAGAGTAGAAGTCTGCAATATAAGCTACGGGTGGAGTTTTTCACCAATAAATCAGTTTCGTTGTATTGTTTTCAACTTCATTTGCGCTCTTCTTTCTTCAACTATTTGCTATGCGAAATTGAAAATATGCTCGAGTTGCTACTCATATTAGGGGATTTTCGTAAACTCGTAGACTCGGTTGTTGTTACCACTTTGAAGTTTCGAAATTCCTGAAGCAAATAGTTCAACAAAATGTTATAAATAAAATACTTAAGTAGGGTGCTTAATCATATTTGCAATGGCATTAGAGCGCAATGCCAATAGCACTTAGGACTGACTGCAAATGGCAAAAAGCAAATGCAACATTGACAACAGGCGGCTGCTGCTATTGCTGTTCAAGCAGCAACAGTATTAACGGTCGCACACAATGCATCAATATCAACCATGTGTAGTGAGTGGTTTTTCCACCAAACACACAAAACAAAATAAAAAGCAGCAACAAAATAAAAGGTTGTTGCAAAAATTGCAATTTCTTCAATGACTGACTGGGAAACAAGTTTTCGTTTGTTATTTAATAGATGATGATGATGATGACAATCATGATCGTTGTTTTTTTTTCTATTAATTTTATTTAACAACAGACAGACAACGTTAGACAACTACAGATGCGACATGGACAAAAAGCAACAAATTAAACAACAATACGAAATGTCTTGTGTTTGAAAGCATTAGAAGAGCACTATCGAGTTTATATTTTTATTGCTTTATTTATCAACATGTGTGTATGTATAAATGCATAAATTTATTTATATACATACATTATCATACATTAGATGCATCTATAAAAAAAAAAAAAAAAAAAACAAGCATGCAACATGCATGGCTTGCCACAAAAAAAGAACCTTAAGTGAAAAACATAAACTCGGATTCCAACAAATGTAAAATTTAATTTTTCTACAACTACGCGTGTGGCAAATTAAGGGCCAATAAATTTTAAGGGCCGATGTTGATTTTGAGTAAAACACAAATTATTTAGGAAATTATTGTGATTTCTTTTTATTTTGATAATATTGGTATGGTTCAATTATCTATGACAAAAAATATAGGCCAAATGGCCGCCAGGACCTCGGCGGCACACCTCCATCCGATGCTCCAAATTTTCTATGATGCTGAGCTATAATTGAGGTTCTATGCCGTTAATCTGCCGAGTTATCTCATCCTTTAGCTCTTGAATTGTTGATGACTTGTCGACGCAAGTACTTTCGATGTTCTCATCTCGAAAGTGCTTGCCAACCATACCCAACTAACCGACATGGACGAAGGTCTTCACCGAAAGGCATAACAATATAATTTGTATTCATGGTGCTAAAAAATGTGGTCTTTGATCATGATATCCTATTTGACATTAGTCAACTAGGGAGACTGGAAACATATAAAATGTGCTAATTTTAATAAATAAATCTTCCATATGCAAAGAAAAACATAAGTTAAATAAATCAGTCAAGTGCGAGTTAACCTCACTCACGTAGGGTTCCGCACTGTGTTTAGAACGACTTTAAAAATTAAAGTTGTTAAATTTGTATGTCTTATGAGACACACTTTAATTTTAAAATTAAAGTCATATACTCGAAAATTGCATCATTATTGGAACACCCTATAAGTTTTAGTATTTGTTGCTATAGTGGCTACAGTTATACATCTGCGAAAAAAAGAGTATGGTTCACCCTTTAATTTTTAGGTTTATTTTTTTACTTGTTTATATAGCGAACTAAGTTTTAATTACTGTTTGTAAGTCTTTAGTCTATGCCTCCTAAAGTTCAAGAAATAAACACATATTCATGAATAACACCTCTCTACAGGAAAACCCTAAAACATTGCGTCCTTCCTTCAGAGAGTCAACAGAATTGAATGTACTACTGACATGAGATTTTCCGGCATCTCCCGGTTGCATTCGAGTACCTCCAAAGTAGTCTTTGGAGAGCTGGATCTTACATGATACTTGAATTTTATTTCTGGTTGCATATATTTATATGGTGGTATAAATCATAAGAACATCAGATGGAAGTTTCCAAAGTAAATGCGAAAGAGAAGTAAGGGATTGTTTTGAGTGAAAAAAACTCGGATTAACAAACAATGTAAAAATAATAAGTTTAATTCTGATATACCCACGAAACAGGGTAACAGGACTTAATCCAATTTCCTATACTTTATATAAAAGAAGATGCCAACGTCCGCGCTGCAATGGCGAGAAAAATGGCGAAACTTTATGTGATTTTTAGCAATGACCCTATAATTTAAATTGTTGGATCTATCACATTTAAACAAAAGGATAATACATGATATTTTCCAAATATTCGAAAATAAACCTTTAGAAAGCGATATTTATTTAATAAGTACGTTAGAGAAAAATTTCAGTTGATGTATACCTTTTCAGTTCAAAGCTATGACACCATCCGAATATTTATTTATCCGAATAATTTAGATTTTATACATTGGAACATCTGTTTTCAGATACCATGAACGATAAGAATAAAGTATATGCTACGAGATCAAAACTCAAATTATATTTAGGTACTGCTTTCTTGGTTAAAAGTGCACGTAACGAACTCTATTGTTCATACTGCATTTGGAAAACAATATAATTTCACATGTATAACAAAAACTTACTCGATGCAGGCCTCTAATTTATAATAAAATTAAAAAAGAATCTCTACGTTGGAATTGATGACATTGTAAAAGGATCGTGGATTACTTTACACACATTGTTTTTACTTTAGAAACATAATTATTCAGCAACATATTATAGCATTGCATTTTTGCTGACTTGTAAATAAATCTCAATATTGAGTATCTAGCATAATCGGAGTTCAAAGCAGTTTTTCTTTATTGTTAGATCAAGGACAAGGTTTAAAAACAGATAATTAATACATTAGGGTCCACTCGAATATCCGTTTTGAAGACATTATTTCAAAAAGTTGCCTGAACTTACAAAAAAAAAAATTAAAATTTCCAAGTGTGATAACACGGCTTTTATCATATTACCTTTTAAATCGTCCACAATTTGTCCAATTGCAAAATACCCAATCTGCTGCTTTAAGCTTATCTAGAGGTGCACCTCAAGGGTCAATTCTTGGACCACTCCCTTTTGTAATTTATGTAAACGATTTCCCAAACCCACTTTTGCATTGTAAAATTCATATGTGCGCCGATTATGTGCAGTTATACCTAAGTAGTCCAATAAAATGTGTCACTGAAAATATTGTGAGATTCTTCGCTGAATTAAATAAAATTTACCTATGAGCAACGGTTAAAGGACTTTGTTTAAACCCTCATAAGTCAAAGTCCTTATTAATTCGTAATAGAACACTAGATTCTAATAAACGAAAAAAAAATCAATATCGTGAATGCTGCCAAAAACGTTCTTCCATGTTTAATGTATGGTTGTGAACTCTTCGCAAATTGCGATTCTATAAGCAAAAGAAGCTGAAGAAGCTGAATGTTATATATGTATGTATAATAGTATTGTAAGATATACATATGGCCTGGGAAGATATGATTATGTATCCCATTTTTTCTCCAAGCTTTACCGTATTTCATTCAACAATCTTCTAAATATTCGTGTACTCTTACTATTACATAAAATTATTTATTCAGAGGTTCCACGATATCTTAGCGATAAAATTAGATTTGCCAGATCACTTAGAGCTAAAAAGATCATAATTCCCCTACACCGCTTTCTTGCATCAGAATTGCACTTCTTCATTCATGCAGCACTCCTTTGGAAATGTCTTCCTGATGGTCAGCAACTTAATAGTAAAGTAAGCAGTCTTCAACAATTTTTATATAATTTTTTTTGCACGACAGTAAATCCTTATTCTCAAGACATGAATAATTTGTTATTTAATTTACTTTACTCTAATTGTCTACATAATGGTCCATGCTTTCCTGTACTTTAAATATAAGATTAAATCTAGTTGTCTAGGAATTGAATAAATAAATTAATAATAATAAATAAATTTGGTGGGACATTTATTTGAGACTTTTTATAGTCATGTTTTCCAAATCCCCTGCAGGATTGGCTTACGAGTTGTTGAAAGAGCAACTGCCAGTTTAAACCACAAAAAGGCGTGTTTGGTTTTGACAAAACAAACAATAAGATGATAATGGAACTTCCCCAGTATTTTTAGTATTTTCCTGGAAGGTATCTCTTACCTAAGCCAGGAAATAATCCCACAAAGTTAGAATCATATAGACCAATAAGTCTGTTACCAAATATATCAAAATTATTTGAAAAATTCTAATTACTAAAATGAACCCAATTTTTAGCGAAAAAGGATGTATGTATTCCGAATCATCAATTCTGATTTGGAAGACAGCACAGCACTCAAACGCAAGATGAAAGAAAATATCCCAAGCCTTCAACATAGTTTGAAAGCAAAGAAAATCCTGCTCACTAATTTTTATAAGCTGTTAAAAAGTAACTTAACTGGCCGTAAGTTTATACTTAAAGAGAGAGATTTTTTAAGCTCGCCTCAACCAATTAAACTGGAGTTCCTCAAGGCAGTATATTGGGACCCATTTTATATATGCTGTAGACTTCAGATACGCCAATTGGCAACCGATTCGACAATTCAACATTAGCTGACGACACTGCCTTTCTAAACATTGACGATAGCCCCTTGTTAAATCAGGCTTAAGTGAAACTAGCAGAAGGTAATGTATTTTCAGAATCGCTACATCCTTCATCATAATTTTTGGTATCTGTGTACTTTGGGTAATGTAAACATTAGTTATTTAATCAACCAAACTCAGATAATAGAATACGAGAAATTGTATTCCAATCAACTATCGTTAGTTCGTCAGAATAAAGTCGACTAACCAGAGTTTCCGGCTTGTTCATGTGTTTTTTCTTTTTAATATTTACTAGTTTGTATTGAATGTTGTTGCTTAAGCCACCCTTAGGCGAGCAATGAAAGTAACTTGTGTTTATTTATTTTTGCCCCAACAAGTGTGGCAATTTATTTGATTTTTTTTTATTAAAGTTTTAATTTTCATTTTAATAAATTATTAAAAAAATTAATTTTTTAATAAATAATTATTATATCCTGATAATGATGGTGCTACCCGAATGAGTAGAGAAATAACGAATTTGAAACAACTAAAAGATATGTAAGGCTTAACTAATAATTAAAAAATAATAATAATAAATAAAAGATCCAATAAACTACTAAAAAGATCCAATAACACTAGCATCAAAGTTCGTTTTAAATATCAAATAAATGCTTCAGAAAAAAGATTCATATATTCAATTAAAAATTAAAAATAAAAAATAAAATAACCTATTTACACTTACCTTTTTGTTGTTGTATTTTTGAAAATATATTGTCAATTTTTAATAATTATCAGCTGCTTAGAAAGCAGATAATTAATTGAAGTTGTTGCTATAATTCCGTTATTAAAAGGCAGAATTTTTAGATGTTTGTTTTTAATTTTGATTTCACAATTGCATTTCAAAAACGAAATGAATATTTCAAATATTTTTAATTTTGAATGTGATTACTTTTATTGCGCATTTCTTTTCACCATACAACACTGATATGATTATTTTAATGGGAAAAATAGTTTTTATGTTTGTTTTGGTAACTTTATAGTTTGTAAAGTTTTGTAAAATTTCGAACATTTTCCTTTGTTTATTTTTTTTTATTTTATAATTATTTTATTTTTTTTTTTTGTAATTAAATTTTGTTTTATTTTTGACTTCGTTCTGCATTTCACTCGCGTTGGAGTCACGCGAATTTTATTAAATTATCATTTTGTTTTTAAAGTTGTGCATTGACTTAAGGATTTAATTTTGCAACGTATTCGATTAATAAATGGTGTCTTATTGGCCTTAATATCAACAAATCCCACACGTTGTATTTGGGGACGCATTTATATCTATTTGAATGATCATGCATTGAAATAAGTCATGTGTTCTGAAATTAAACGAAAAAGAAGTTGAATATTAGTAAACAAACTTAAAATTCTTAGGCTAATTTGATTATAAACAAAAATCACTCTCTTCATTCCCTTTTCACCTTAACGTATGATTTATTATTTAATTATTGTATTTACATATTACACATACATCGCCAGCCTTTTTTAATCCTTAAACTTTTACGCTTACAAATTTTAACTAACACCAGCAAATATCTGAACGATAATAATAAAAAAATGGTTTATAAAAAAAACATCGAATTACTTTATATTTTCATATACTTTATATACTTTATATTTTCATATAAAGTAATTACATAAACCATATCTGAAGCACTATAAAAGTAAGATCTTAACGAGGATTACTTTCAAAGAAAAAGAAGGACGCTGACGAAGTGGCAGGCAACTAGTTAGTAACTATATATAATTAGTAACTATATATAACTATATATAAAAGAATATAAGGTTTTACCAAAAAAAAAATAGTAGAAAATGATTTCATTTCATTAGGAGATGTGGTAATAAATAAATCAATAAAAATCTGTTCATCTTAAAAACATTGCAATTAGATTATTTAAAAGGAAATCTTTAGCTGCCTTCGAATACTTGTTAACAATTTTGTTAAAAGTATTTCTGAAAAAATATATTTTTAATTAAAATTAGTTTCCTTGAATTTTTCAGCTTTAAGTAGACACGATTTCCTAGTCGTACTCAGTTTTTTTTTGTGTTTTCTGTTCAACAACTTCCGGAATTTTCGAGTAGATGAGTAATTGTATTGAGATAAACAATTTAAGTACTTGCATTCTTTCAATAGTAGTGCGTAACAAGTTGCTCCAATATTTACACTATAAAAAAAACAAATGTTGTTCTTACATAGATACATACTGCTCATACATATGAGATTCATTGGAAAGCACTAGTAAAAATATAATGAAAATGACAATGAAATTAAAGTGTAAATGTAAAAACTTAAGTACGAGTATGAGCATCAAAAACAAGTAACAAGTAGTGTCAAGAGGAGAACTACTAAATGTAACACTGCGTTATAGACTAATAATTTCTTTATCCTTTAACTTCAACAAACTTAAACTTGCCCGTTGTGCCCAAAATAGCTGTCAAAAATTCTCATGTACATACGAAATTTATGAAGTAAACCTTTATAGCACGGCGTTAACGCTTAGTAATTGAAAATCCAATTTTGACAGAGCGTTAGGTAGTGAAGTTAGTTGCAAACAAACTGTTAATGTTTTTTTTTTTTTTTTGTATAAGAGTGGTGCCATTGTATCTAATTTCTACTTTAGCGATTTTATCTCTATTTTACGTTTAAATTGATTAAATTTTATTAAACAAAATAAATTTACATTACTGTTTATTACAGAGCCCTGCGCTCTTATGTAGGTCTGTTCAAAGGTAGGCGCTAGATAGCGTTACGACCTCCTCGCTAGCTTAGGTTAGTCTGTTAAATCAGCTATCATTACCAATTAAAATCAAAGTTGGCAACCGATACTACTATTAATACCGGTGTCGATACGTATAATAAAATATACATCGTTGGCTTAGCAAATGTGGTAACTCCACTTTTTATGGAAATTTAGATTTAATTGTGTAATGCTTACACCCATTTTTATAAAAAAGTTGTTCTAAAATAAATTGCAAATAAGTTTTATTTTCTTATAAATATGGGGGTTATTATTTAACTTTAAATAAATCGAATTCATACAGATAAAATTTGAAGTCAAGCTTAAGTTCGTGTTATTCTCTCTAAGAAAGAATAAAATAAATTACAAATTAGGTGATAATATATATATATATATAAAGCCTTGCTCGTCGTCTTTAGATTACGAGCTGCCTCTATACTGGGCTGTCTACAAATTGTCTCCATCTCTGCCGATTTCTAGCTAGTTCACTTAGATCTGCAATGTTATTGTAGGATCTTGCAATACTATGCGACATTATATTTATTTCCATTAATGTTGACCTTCTCCAAGTGTTTTTCGGTCTTCCTCTTTTCCTACTTCCTTGCGGGTTGTATACTAAGGAGCGATTAAATACTTCTTCTAACGGCCTACGAAGGGTATGACCAATCCAACCGAATTTTCTTCTACGGATTTCAATACTTATGTCTCCAAGCCTTGCTTTTAGCCATTCATTGAATATTCTGCGAGACCACAAAATTCGAAAAATTCTGCGTATACATTGATTAACGAAAGTACGAAGTTTCCTCTGTATATTCTCTGTAACATGTTTCGCAGCCGTAGAACAGAGAGAACGCAGGCTTAAAAAAAATTTTAATTTTTGTTTTTTGAGTTCTACACATTACGCAGCTGTGTAAATGCACCTAGGGCTTTTCTGATTCGGCTCTCAATTTCTCTATTGACACCACCGTCTTCGGATATGTAGCTTCCAAGAAATGTCAATTCCTCCACTCGTTCGACGTAAGTTTAAGGGTTCCGAGGACGTGGAATTAATTCTCATTTCCTTTGTTTTAGCCGTGTTAATTTTTAGGCCCACTTTTTTTGATTCTTTTGCAAAATCATTTAGTTTTTCTTGCATGTCACATAGCCGATGTGAAAGTTCACATTTATCATCGGCGTAGTCAAGCGATTCCAAGCTTTGATTTAAAACTAGTGAGTCCCATAAAATGCCTCTAGGTTTTTATAAATAATTATATATTTACACATTTAATCGGATTTCGTACGCAAAGGGTACCCCTATTGTTTTCGGTACAATGTCTGTTAACGCCCTCTATCTCCAAAACCGCTAAATTACTATTAATATGGCCGCTATAACAACAAATACCAGAAAATATAGGGTATTCCATCAGTACGTGGTGTTCACGAATACGGATTTATTTTTAAATGGACAGACACTCAAATATATAGGCAGACACAAAAAAACAAACCTGTTTGTAAAATCTTTTTTTTTTTCTTTCCCGTTATTTATTACAACGGCACACAGTGTGGCCGTGTAGTGTATTTAATGGTCTTAAATCAAGGAGGTTGCGGAGCTTCATGAAATTTTGCACACATTTATTTTAAATTTTTTAAGAATTTTAGTTTTTTTTTTACAAAAATACGCCCACTTTTACGCCCACCTCCCATACAACTTAAATAGAAAATGTGGCATAACTTCCATGATTTTAAATATATTAACTAAATTTTCATAAAACGTTAATATTATAATAGTAGAATGACCTCCTGAAAATATGAATTTAATCCGCCCACTTTTACCCCCACCTCCCATACAAACAATATTTCAAAAATGCAATATGTTTATTTTTGGCAAAAATGCATATACAATGTATTAAATGCTGTTTTGAAAATATGAAGAAAATCCGCCCACTGTAACACCCACCCCTCATACAATCCCAATATAAAAATTTTGTAAGTTTCACTCCATTTCATTTATTAACAACTTTTCCACATCTTCGTGATAATCTAATTGTTTAATCTTCAATTTCGTTCTAAATGAATTGATGTATGGGTCGGAGGATATCAACAAATGATGCATTACGTCTTCGTTAGGAGAATAGCGCCCAGTCTTGCGGGAGTGCTATAGCCTATAACGTCTATAATCTTTGTTCCTGGTTTCATCTAATAAATTTAAAATGTATGAAACAATTTGTATATTTAACCTACCTATAGGTAGAATGGCCTCAGATACAATTTTGCTACCATGTATCAAAACTTTATGCACTGTGATGGGCATGTAGTACCATCCATACAAATCAATGTACAATTTTTCCTTGTCTATACAATATATTTGGAATTTCTCAGCGTCTATTGCCTGACTGCAACTAATTATTTACTCCGGCTATGTCAGCTGTAATTTCAGGGTTTTCAAAAAATCGTCGAGATATATTCCCATTGTTTCTGGAAGCCATTCTTTGTTAACCCAAATCAACATTTATTATATTTATTATATAAAGTTTACATTTAGATTTTTTTGTTGTTTAGTCTACGTAAACAATGTACCGATATTACTTTGATAAATACTTTTGTGTACATTTGTTTTTCTAATCGGGACTCAAATTTAAGTTTTTTTTTTATATAGTACACATGCAATGAAATTTTCGTATTTCTCGATCCCAAATTGACACCGGCTTCGTGTACGAGTAGCAATGAAAGAAAGAATGCACAGTTGTTTTTGCACGCGTAAAATACCACATAACGCATATTTTTTACTGTAATTTTTTGGTTTTTCATTGTTTTTTCGGCGGCGGGCAAATTGGGGCAGGTTTTTTTTTTTAGTCTGTTAGCTGAGACTCTCAGCTATAATTTGGTATAGTACTCCATGTGTCGCACTGCTTCGCACACAACTAAAAGTCTAACGGAAAATCATAAATGTTTTTATTTTTGGTTTAATATACATTGTCAAAAGAAATTTTTTTTTTCAATTTTTAAAATTTTTTTTTTTAATTTACATATAATGCTTAATGTCCATTTTAATTGAAAAAATACTTATAAGGTACATTCGGTGTATAGTTTATAAGTAACAGGCTATTGAATATGACATAGAAAACTATCACATTTGAGACTTGTTCACATACTTCAACTTTGCGCTGCTCGGGACAGAAAACCAATGGAGATATTTGCATGAAATTTTTCACACATGACCTCTAGATTGTTGTTAACCATCTGTGCAAAAATCATCAAAATCGGAGAGCAGGTCAAAATTGATTTATTGCCGCAGTGGCCACAGTGTGCGGCATATTGAATTGCTAGTTTGAAAATAAAACAAAAACAATAAAGGCTAATGAGCCTCTTTAATTTAAGCCACAAAAATGTTGACAATATTGCATTAAATAAAAACAAAAAACCGAAAATAATTTACGTATAAATGCTACGCCAGTTACGCCAGCTTTTACTAAGCGATGACAATAAAATAACTACAAACAAATCGCCTTCTAAACATAGTGCTACCAAAATTAATATGGATAGTGTAGAAAAACCTAAGACGCAAGTGGGAATGGACAGATACATAACTGTATTGAAAAGAGGTCGAGCCCTAAATCTTCGCAGATTGCACCAATGTCTAAAATACTTAAGGATAAGGAGGCTAACGGAATAAGTTCCCAAAATCGTTTTGCTATTTTAGATAGCAAAACAAGTGAACCGAAAACGGCACCCAAGTCGTTTAAACCACCATCAATTTTTTTTAAGGGAGAAAAATTCGAATGAATTAATAAATAAGTTAATTTCAGTTATCGGGGAAAACTCATTCTATGTAATTCCTATCAAGCGTGGTAACATTTATAGATGAAAGTAGTTATCGTAAAGGAGTTTGAAAGCTGCAAAAAGAACTTTTATACCTATCAGCTGAAGAGCAGCAAAGGCCTACAGGTAGTTGTCAAAGGTGTAGACTCATATGTTAATCCAGTAGAGATACGAGCTGGCCTCCAAAAAGCAGGATTTAAGGTTAAAAGCGTTGACAATCTCAGAAATTGAGAGCGTGTCCCTCAACCTCTATTTCGCGTTGAACTAGAACCTGGGGATATTAGATTAAAGAAGAACGAAACGCACCCCATTTATAATCTAAAATACCTGTTACACCGCAGGATAAGTGTTGAGGAACCACATAAGCGGTCAGGACCCGTTCAGTGTTTAAATTGCCAAGAATACGGCCATACAAGGGCTTACTGCAATTTCCCTCCGGTTTGCGTTGTGTGTGGAGAGCTACATTGTTCCGTCCACTGCGACAAACCAAAGGATGACTCAAAGGTTAAAAAATTTAGCAATTGTGGTGGAAATCACACTGCTAACTACAGAGGCTGTCCAGTTTTTTCTATGGTAATAAAGTCAACTCAGAAATTAAATAATCCTGCTAGGCAGCCACAATACCAAGCAAATACTCATTACCCTCAGTTAGATCAATGCACAACCAAACATGTTTCATACGCGGATATGTTAAAATCCAATCATATTTCAGCACACAAAGCGACACCGACAACCAATTCTACCCCAAATTTGCACCCAGAAGCTAAAGAACAAACACCATCTGGTAACTACAATCGTCTCGAAGCAAGCATCGATACATTAGTGCATTCGTTAAACAGTTTTATGAGCTCCATGAGCAGCATGATGCAAGAAATAGTTCGCATGCAATCTATGCTGTTGCAGGCGTTACTTAACAAACCATGAACTGTTTAAAAATATGTTTCTGGAACGCAAACGGCTTACGCCAACACAAAAATGAACTCGAATATTTTCTTAATAATCAACAAATTGATGTTATGCTGATTTCAGAGACTCACTTAACCACAAATAGCTTTTTTTAAATTAATGGCTATATAATATATGATACCAAAGAACCTCGCGGACGAGCATGTGGTGGATCGGCAATAATTATAAAGGCCAGAATCAAACATTATTTACTGTGTTGTTTTTGTGAGGATTACCTTCAAGCAACCTTCTGCCGTGAAGAATTTCATCAAAATTTTGTTATTTCTTCAATTTATTCACCTCCTAGATTTCAAGTATCGGATAGTCAGTATAGCGACTTCTTCAAATCACTAGGTCCCTGTTTCATAGCATCGGGCGACTACAACGCTAAACATACATTTTTGCGGATCACGCCTAATAACTCCAAAAAGTCGTGTTTTGTTTCATACACAGGTATGTTCTGTAATCCGAAACCGAGTGAAATTGAATCCGAATGAATTTTTAAATTGTCATAACTTTTAAATCTTACAACATTTTGATATTATTTTTTATACATTTGATTAAAGACCATTCACATAACTTCCTTGAATGCTAATGTTTTAAAATAATAGGCGCAGCTAAGTTTTATTTTTCTTTAAAAATTTATTCGATTTCAATTTCACTCGGTTTCGGATTACAGAACATACCCGACAATTACAAAAATGCGACTGAATGTGATATCGAGTGGACAACCCACCTATTGGCCTACTGATCGGCAAAAAATACCGGATGTTATTGATTTTGGCGTGATTAAGGGTATTCCGAGAGAAATGCTTAAAGTTGAAGCGTCATTTGAATTATCCTCAGATCATTCACCCACTATTGTCTATATATGGAACCAGCAAAATATTGTGTCACCAACAACTA
This sequence comes from Phasia obesa, assembly GCA_949628195.1. Taxonomy (NCBI): domain Eukaryota; kingdom Metazoa; phylum Arthropoda; class Insecta; order Diptera; family Tachinidae; genus Phasia; species Phasia obesa. The sequence goes on from OX451217.1 coordinate 1,652,346, forward strand.
GCACAAGCATTAATTGGTTGAAATATAGTACCCACTGTTCGGAAAATATACTGCTAAGAACACCAGAAGACGTGGATCAAAGTCCTATTAATTTTGATCAAATCCTTAAATCAGCTGCCCAACATGCAACCGTAACCCGACAATCAGCTAGATATAATCAAATTTACTCTGTAGATGTTGAGCGGCTCTTGGCTGAAAAAAAAGGAAAATTCGAAGAGAATGGCAATCTCACAGATCTCCTGAACTCAAATCGAGACTTAAAGATTGCACAAAACGGCTAAGACAGTTTCTAGAATATCGAAGAGTATCATCGCTGAAAAATTACTTGGAAGACCTCGACGCAACTGCACAATCAGATTATTCATTATGGCGTGCATGTAGAATCCTTAAAAGGCCAGTCGTACGTAAGCCTCCCTTGCGAACTTCTTGTGGAGACTGGGCAAGAAATGATACCGAAAAAGGTTATTTATTTGTTGAACATTTGAAACAGGTTTTCACTCCAAATATGTGTACTGATATAGTTGAGTTGCCACCAGTAGAGACTAGTGCCGTAGTACCCCTTAGATTTGAATTTAGCAATATTGAAAGGGCAATAGCGGATTTAAACACCAAAAAAGCCCCTGGCGTTGATAAAACAAGTAACAATATGTTATTTGAGTTGCCTCGTATAGGTCGCAGAATTATTCTTTTTGTTTTTAATGCCATCTTGCGTCGTAAGTACTTTCCCACAGAGTGGAATGTCTCTTTGATAACTATGATTCCTAAACCAGGAAAAGACCACACAAAAGTAGAATCATACAGACTTATAAGCCTTTTATCAAACGTGTCAAAGTTGTTTGAGAGAATATTAATAACTAAGCTGCATCCAATTCTTAGCGCGAAAGGATGTATTCCGAACCATAAATTCGGCTTTAGAAAACAACATAGTACGATCCAACAAACACACAGATTAGTAAATGTAATTAAAACGACCTTTGAAGAAAAAAAATACTGTTCTGCACTTTTTATCGACGTTTCTCAAGCATTCGATAAGGTTTGGCACGAAGGCCTAATATTTAAGCTAAAGCTGAACTTGCCCGAAAACTTGTATAAGCTCTTAAAAGATTTTTTAACGAATCGCAAGTTTTACTAAAAGAAAGTGACTTTTTAAGCTCGCCACAGCTCATTAAAGCCGGAGTTCCCCAAGTTAGTATTTTGGGACCAATTTTATATTTACTGTACACATCAGATATGCCAATTAGCACCCAAGTCTACACATCAACATTTGCAGATGACACAGCTTTTTTGAGTATTCATGAAAGTGTCCAAGAAGCATCACAACATACCACAGCTTTCAGACGTTAAATACCTGGGTATACCACATTGCCACATTGATTTTAAATTATCACAAATGAAAAAAGCAGTACAATTAAATTTGCTTATTGGCAGAAACTCCACCCTTAGCTTAGATTGTAAACTTCTACTGTACAAGTCGATCCTCAAACCAATTTGTCGTTATAGGATTCAGTTATGGGGCACTGCCTCAGCTAGCAGTGTAGAAAAAATTCAAAGGCGCCAAAATAAGATACTACGTATGATTACATCTGCTTCCTGCTATATAAAAAATTTGGACATCCACAAAGACCTAAACATGCCATCAGTTAAAGCACAAATAGCGAAACATGCAGTCACATATCTAAAGATTCTTGAATATTATCCAAACCCTTTGGCGCGTAACATGCTGAATGAACCTGGTTACATTCGCCTAAAAAGAAGAAATACTGCTTTTCTTGGCCGTACATTAGAGGGATGACCCGCAAAAGGTTGCAAAATCCGTGAAACAAACATTATTTTTGTCTAGCACTGGGTGGACTTAAAAAGTATATTTTATTTTAGATATGAGTAAGATATGAATAATTATTGTTAGTTCAAAAATATTGAAGATACAATAAATAAATTATAAATATAAATAAATAAATTATGAAAAAAAAAAACAAAAAAAAATTATTAACAAGTAGAAACAAATATAACTAAAAATTAAAGGTTGCCCCTGTAGAGATGTGATATTTTTTATCGTAATATGCAGACTCCTTAAATTTACACAGATTATTTAAAATTGTGTTTTAATAGTGATACGATTTTATGTACATTACCTTATTTCGGAACTATTATAGGCAGAAACTTGAATCTAAACACACACTTACACTTACACTTTGATGATTACAGTATCTACCATCACAAGTATCAAATATAAAATTAATAACATTTTAACAGGGCATCTAGTACTATGCTCACTATAATAATAGGCATGACAAATAATTAAAATTTAAATGCTATTGTTAAAAACAGCAACAAATTAAAGGACCTCTTAAAAGACGTTATGAAGTGAAAGCTTTGTAATTTTTAAGTTGTAAATTGAACATAGTTTGGAACACTACGTGCCAGAGACTGTTTTGCACTTGACTGATTTCTTGCCAATTTAGTATGCCTTGCCTTGATTTTTTCCTTGGTTAATATTACCCAGCACAAAATTAGTCATTACCAAAAGAAGTACTTATTTCATATTGACTTACTTTTGGGATTAGCAAATTCTGTTACTCGATTACAAAACACATAAAATTAAACTTAAAAAAAGTAAGTTCAATTTGAACTAATTCTTATATTTTAAGAGAGAATGCCTTAAAAATATTTAAAAAATAAGTCATTATTTTAAATAAATTTTTCAAATTTCTAGTTCCCTTTAAAACCAAGAAAAAAGTATTTGCAATACACTTTTTGCATAATATACATTACGTAATCAATTCTGAAGAACTGAAAATCATAAGGTTGGTAATCCAGTTAGGAAGTACTTCCACCAAAAATGCTTAATTCTACACTCGATTACCATTTTTAAATTTGTTGCTGGGTACTAACATAACAAAAAAATCCTTCAGGTCCCTGGTAAATATATCGGTATCTACAAAACAGTTCCAAAAAAGCCTGAAGGCTATAATTTATTTCAGCAGTAATTGAATAAATCTGCAGTATTCTTGATTCAAAAGGCTTTTAAAAATTTTTAAACAAATAAACAATAAAAGTTGGAGAAGTTGCAAAGTCCGCATTAAAAATAGAATATTATAAAAAAGTAAATGTGTTTCAAAACAGTAACAATTTTCTAAAAGATTTAATTTTTTGTCAAAAGTAAACAGAAGAAAAATTATAGAATCCAGAAATAAGTCATGTGGTGACATTAATTATCATGTCATATAAGGTATCACAGTGAACCTAAAGGTCAAAGTAAGTTTTATGAATTTGTTACTTCGATACCCTACCTAACGTTTTAATTTCAATCTATTCATGCCATTTAAACTATTCATAAATAATTTTGGTTTTTAATTTTAATTATCAAAACTTGCTTTTGAATACTTTATTCATTGAAGAGATAAAATAGGAAAGAAACAAAAATAAAATTTATAAATAAATAAAATTTTCTGAAGGTCAGACACAAAACGCATGAGTAATAAAATTTTTTTATAACGCAACGCAGCTGAAATTGATTTCTATAAATTGAAGTTCATTTCATACTCATACATAAGTATATCCATAAAGTTTAAAAACTAATAGTCGATTACTAATCATAAAAAGGAAAATAAACCAAACCGGTTTCGCTTTATATAAATTCCATTTGAAAAATCCTATTAAATCATTGCTTTTCATTTCATCGCAAAAGCAACTACAAAAAAACGATGTTTTATTTCCTTAAACAAATTGCATTTATTTTCAAAATAAACAACAACTGCATTAAGAAGCTTAACCGATACACACACACAAACACATACATCTATTTTCTCAGACATAAAGCCAAAAGCTCCCGTCTAAAATACATATTTTCACAAATACATACAGTGCAGGCAACTAAAATAAGTATAAATTAAAATACATATAAAATGACTTAAGTTTCTGAATCTTTTTAACTTATAATTCGATATCACGCAAAGTAATGTATAGGATTCGGCGCTTATAGTGCAAACAATGCCACGCTGATGTAGCATCCAAACTCCAAATGACAGTGCGATCAATTGTTGACAAGAACTAGTCTGTTTTGCTAATTATCTATATAATCTATATAAATAAAATCAAATGCCGTTCATTGGAAATCGCATCACTTTTTTTTAATATAGGCAATTAAGGCATATATTAACTGTGTTACTTCCTTTGGAAACGGATAGTAATAGATAAGACAAATGGTTAGTGTGATAGTAAAGCTTCGCTTATGGCAACACTGCAATTGCACGTTGTGATTATTTTTAGGACAATGTTACAATGTTATTTAAGCGATTTAGTTTGAAGCTAGCATAATAGCCAATTTAGAATTATTTTACTTTGCCGGCGATTTAGTACTATGTAGTAATAGCGGCGAAGGAGGGCGCTGTGATATGCATTATTATTAGAAAAAGAATAATTTTATTGGAACAGTGGACGTGCCACCTGCCATACAAAGTGAAATATTATTATCGTGTACCTAAATAACTACAATAGGTAGAGTGTTAACATTTTGCAGAAGTAACCATTAATATAAGGTAGGTAATGCATAGGTAGCAGAAAATAGGCAGGAGTTGAACAATGTGCGTTTTAATTTCCATATAAAGAAAAAATTATTATGGTGTAATTAGAGAACTAGAACAGGTAGAGAGTTGAAATTTTGTAGGAGGAACTCCCTTATCAATGCGAATTGAGGCACAAAAATTTACTACCAGATGTTGTGACTTCTTTATGTACTAGAACAGGCAAGGTTTTGAAATTGTATGCAGTCAAAATCGGTTAATTGCATGCTGGATAAAAGAAAAATCGCGGTTTGCTTAAAGTGAAATTAAAAAGCTTAACTGAAAAATCGGTTAAGTGACAGCATATTTTTGCAGAGGCATACATTTAAGTGAAGCAAGTACTAATTAAAAGAAAAAAATCATTTTATATGTAACGGCGATGAAAACAATATAGAGCTCTCTAATTTTGATTCGTACGTATTTTTGCAACAATGGTTATAGTTATGTTTGCAAAAGTAAATAAAAATCATTTAATTCACTACAAATGACTTATCTAATTCAGTGAAAGTCACTTATCTGAATTGAAAGTTAATATACAACTTTTTTTTTTTTTTTAATTTCATGTGTTCACTTCGTTTAAAAGAAACCCACTTTCCCTTGTCCGAAGTCCTTATAATTAATAATTCTGGATAAGTGAAAAATAAATCGAGTAATTTTTCATTTGCGCTTAAACGACTGTACGTCTAACCTCCGTCAAACGAAAAACTAGCTGGAATAGGTTAGAATAGTGAGCGTCATACCTTGGATGCAAAGTCTACAATTATTGTCCTGAACCTACCGAACTATACTATACTGTTAATGACAACACAATCACGAGAACTCTTATTGACATGACTCAGAAATTTTTTTCGGGTGATACAAAAATTGTGTAAAGTGCTACAGCAGTTAGTAAAGCCAACTATTTAGATATTCTCCACAATACTCGGTAATCTAAATGAAAAACCTAAGTCATATTATAGCTAGGAAAGTAAAATAAAAAGAAAGCTAAACAAATAATATTCAAAACAGTGAAAACTACAAATAAGAAAAAAATCTCTGTCAACAAATAAAATCAAAAGCAAACGCAAAAGCAAAGCAATATATTAATTATAAAAAATAAAGAAATATTCTTTTCAAAATATTCTGCCTATCGTTTTAAATTAATTTGTTGTTTTTTGCGCTGTGTGTATGTGTGGCAGTTTGTATGTATGTGCATTGTTGTCAAAGTAATTAAACTAATCTGTGTGCAGAACACATAAGGCGAAGGTGGCTTGTCCCACTAATCGGCTGGGACTGTATTTGAATAATTTAAAATAAATTTTGTAACAAATATAAAGATTCATAACATTAAGAAATCTGTTCCAGAATAATTAAAGCAACTATCAATTCCACTTTATTGCTTCTAAAATTTGAGATTTTTTCAGTTAAAAAAAATACATTTCAGCTTGTCATCCACTGTACATTTCTTTTCAGTAAAAATTCTTAAAATAAAAAATTAAAGCAACAAAAAAATCGTAGAAACATAACGATGACTGACTATTCGTTAAATACAACAACGAGACAAATTGAACGTCGCTGTGTTCATTTTTGTTATTGTTATTGTTTTTTTTAAGTATATTTTGCTAGACTTTTATAATTAATATGTGTGAGTCTATTTAATCAAATGAGTATTTAAAAATAGAGAAGTGCGCGTGACATGACTTCATCTTTTTCTGCAAATCACTCTGATCGCAAAAATTAAATACGCGCGATATGATTATAAAATTACTCACGAGTTTTCACGCATTTACGAACTCAAATTATATCTTTTTTAAGATATTATAAAATCTATCCCAACATTTCCGCACAAAACCAATGACAAACAAATTTTAATTACAATAAAACTAAACTAATAACGACAATTGAAAAGCAAGCAATGCTCATGACAATGGTTGTTCTTAATAGCTTTAACGAGTTGACAACGATGAGCTGAATAAATGAAATCTGAGCAAAAAAAAGGAGATATAAAAAAGTTCACGACATTCGCCACAATAATGAAGAAAAATTTTAAACGCTATCTTGACAACCAGACCCTAAACAACTTTCAATAAGAATGCAACACCAGTTCCTCAGAAATTTAAAATTTATTTTTTTTAGAACGATCGTGAGCCAGAAAACATTCACGCGTACAAACCTATTGAACAATTCAAGCAATAACCCAGCAAACGCGCAAGTTTGCTATTTCTTCAATAATAAGCAGAGTACTGAAATGCTCGCTCACTGCTCAATCATGTGTGAGTATGTACATTTTAGTTTTTTCTGCTTCTTTTCATACATTTGTGAGAGACTAGAAAATATTTTGTGTTTGTTCATTTATGAGTGAGCAGATTTATTTTTTTCCCTTCTATTCAAAAGTGAAGAAATTAAAAAATAATGTGCAATTGCAGGCTTATGTAGTAAAAAAGTTTTTTAAAAATCTCATTTATGAGAAATTTTATAAGTGAATACTCATAAATAAAAACGTTCATAAATGAAAAAAAAAACACAAACATACTTATCACATATGAATAACACGAATAGGACATTCTTGGTTTTTCAGTGTCCATTTATGACCGTGAAAAAATATCAAATTTTAGAAATTTTATTATTTTTATTTTATTTTATTATTTGAAATTTAATCGCTCAAAAATAAAAAATTCTGAACCCTGACAACAAGTATTTTTAGTTGAATTGCAAATAAATTGAGAATAATAGCTTATTCAACAACACGATTTCCCAAATTGACCAGTGTAAGTAAAATTACAACTTTTGAAATGACACAGCAGTGGGAGATTGTCAGATAAATTAAACAAATTTGTTGATGTATGAATATACTGAGTTTAAATTATACATTTTATTGCTAACTGAAAGTTGGCCGAAGCAACAACAAGTATTGCTGATATTAAATAAAGAAAATAAAAATATAAAGAGTGGAAAGTTTTAGCACTGGTATGGTAGACATCGTTCAATCCAACTGACGGTAGATGGATTGTGATCATGTTGAATGTAATAAAATTTCTCGTATTTCTTTATCTTAATTTAGTTAGTTAAATAGATGATGTATGATGTAGCGATCTAGAAAATGGATTACACTCTGCTAGTATCTGAAATAAAATTTCCTGCTTTATCTACCACCTGATTTGGAAAAAAATGTTTGTTCTTAAATTATGCAGTAGCTATAATATACGAACTTAAGCCTTTGTAAATTAAACAAAACTGAAAAACAAGAGAATATTAAAAATTGCATTAATATCATTTATATTGATTTATTATATTATATTTTTTTTCCAAATAACTAGCTTTTTTGATGATTCGTTTTAATATAATTTTTTTTTTTAAGTAAATTTTATATTTGAATAAACTGAAACTTTTAATTTTTTGCTCAAACAAACATCAATTTGTATTCAAACCTCCGATTATCTTAAACCAAAAAAAATATCAAAAAGTGCCACGAATACAAATGAAAAGACATCTTGCCAACCAACGATTTTTTGTGTGCTGGGAAATTACTACTCACTTATTTGTATGTAGTATATTTTTATGATGACCTTCTCACACTGTCATGGCTGCAAAAAAACACACACGCACACACTAATTAAAGTGTGTTTTTGAAAAAAATTATTCGCATAAAAAATTTCAATATGTATGTATATGTGTGTGTCGAATTGTTGAAAAAATTATTAGTTTAAATAATATACATACATACACACACTTAGAATCAACAACAAAGAAGGCACCTACACATATAAATTATCTGTAGACTCTTAAGCTAAAGTGAAACAAATGTGTATTTAGTTTTTAGTTTTTTATATTCTTATTGTTTCTAATGAATATTTGATGCAAAAATAAAAATGTTGTTTTTGATTTCATTGAATAAAATAAAACAAACGAAAAAATAAAACAAAAAATACATACATATTTACGTTCACTCAAGTTCGCACTTGGAGTACTCGCTAATATTTTAATAGGAATGTGCCTGAATGCGTTCGCGGACAATGTGCATGTTCTGCACACGGCTGTATGTTCATACATATATCTCTATCGAAAGTAATTTTTGTTATTGCATTTTTTTATAAAACCAAAATTTTATTTTTATTTATGTCTAAAAATAGATTTTTTAATCTACATAAAATTTTTATTTTAAGGCTAATACATTTTTAGTTTTAGCTTAATTTAAAATTTTTTAAAAACACCTTTGCTTAAAGCGACATTGCCGCTATAACAACAAATACCTTAAATTAAAGGGTAGTCCGCAGTGAAGTGATTTTTAAGTATATGTCGTTATTTTTCGAACCGTAATAGGGCGACACCTTGAATTTATAAAAAGTATGTAAACTTGTGTCCGCTATAACAACAAATTTAACTAAAAGTAAAATTATGGAATGTTTCAGTAGTGATACGGTTTTACGTATGTATATAACCATATTTTTTAACCGTAATAGGCAGTCACGATATATGCAGATATTTGCTTGATATAATAACATAGAAGACGTGATTGCCACTTATATATATTTAGTTTTCTTTTGAACTCTAACAAGCAGACACTTGAAATTTTAAAAAGCAAATAATAACAACATAAAATTAAAAATTAAAGGAGCCCCATAAAAGACGTAAAAAACTATAGTCGTGTACGTGTATATTGACTCGCACTTCACTGATTTATTATACCCTTTACCATAGGTGGAAAAGGGTATATAAGTTATTCATTCCGTGTGTAATTTCTACCCCATAAAATATATATATTCTGAATCCTAATACATTGAGAAGTTGATTAAGCGATGTCTGTCTGTCCGTCTGTGTTCGGGCTAAAATCTACTTTGCCAAGGCACCAGAAGAGATACAGAACATTTAAGCACACCGATCTGCCAGGCATAGTTTAGAAAATTTCTCTAATGGAATTCCCTTCCATTCGATTCTGTGGGCAAAAACCACGCCTACCTATATTTTTTCACGTTGTTTTTATTTTTTTTTTCGGTTGTAATGATTCTCTATTGCTTAATTTAAAAAAATTGAGAACATTTTTACTAAACAATTTATTTTTTTTCTTTCAATAAAAATTTAAAAAATGTTTACAAAAAAATATTATAGAAAATTTCCAAAATATTTTCTATAAATTTTATACAAAAATTTTCAATAAAACTTTTTACAAAGAATTTCTATAAAATTTTTCAAAAGATATTCAATAAAATTTTTACAAAACAGTTTCATATATATTTTTTCAAAATATTTTTAATAAAATTTTTACACAAAATGTTGAATAAAACTTTTACAAAAATATTTTCAATAAAATCTTGACATAAAAATTTTCTATAAAATTTAAAAAAAAAATCAAAAAAAAAGTTAAAAAGCTTTACAAAAAATATTTTTAAACAAATATTTAAAAAACTAGTTTTTGCAAAAAAATATATAAAATTTTACATAGTTAGGCATTTCAGGTGCCGATATACATATACCGTATACGAAATATCGCTGATTAGTGGAAAAAAGCGCAGTTCTGTTTTTTTTAGTGCGTTTGCCTCTTAAATTAAATCTATTTTTTACCTATGTCTGTAAAAATAAAATAACCATAGTGAAGGGTATAGAAGATTCGGCACGGCCGAATATAACTTCCTTACTTGTTTTTATTAATTTTACTTACTATTTTTTCGGCCGATTTGAACTGTTTGTGGTTATTTTAGGCGTTTTGCAAAAATTGTATATATGTACTCCAAAATTGTATATATGTACTCGTATTTTAAATATAAAAATTAATTATAAATAATTTAAATTAACTAAAAAAATAAAAGACACCATATGAATATTCTTCTCTAACAATTAAATCATTTTAAATAAAAATAAATTAAGTATGATTTAGAAAGGTTTGGGTATTTTTGCAAAAACAAAAACTATTCAAGTCCAAAAAATCATACAAATCATTTAAAACTCGTTTTACTTAAATCAAAAAATATAAAACTCATAGGTAAATATAGTAAAAAAAAGTTCCAACTATTTAAAAACATTAAGTTTTATGCAAACAAAAGTCTAATGATTTTGAAATCAAAATCAAAAGTATAAGAGTTAAAAAAAAACAAAAAGCAAAATAAAAATAAAAATTTTAATAACACAAGCTTATTACATTTTATTAATAAATATTTTTCTATTCAGAAATATTATTCTATTCAAGCTATTTATTTTTGTTAATTTTTTGTTAATAAGCAACCTTCGAAAATAAAACCATCTAACAAAAGCCAGTAATATTTAACCAAGTTCGTACGAGTTTCTATGAGTGTGTGGATTTTTTTTCAGACATGTGCAACTATAAGTTTGTGTTTTTGTGTGAATTGTTTTTATTTACAGTTGCGGTATTATAATATACTCGTATGTACTTTGTTGTTATTGGTGATATTTAGCTGCATTTGTTTTCATTTAACATTGTTGTTGGTATTTTTCAACACCAACAGCAACAACAAATACATGTTACCACTACCAAATAAATCAACTAATATGATGCGTATCAGGAAGTTAAAATTTCAAGGATTGACTCATTGAAAAGCGAATGAATGCGATCGAGACTAAAACAAAGAAAGAAAACATACAAATAGGCAACAACAAATAGTAAAATAAAACTATTCAAAGCGCATGCACAAATAACGTACAACAACAAACAAAAAAAAAAAACGCCGTCAAGATCAACTGAAAAAAATAATAGACATCAAATAAATAAAGTATGAATGTATGTATGTACATACGTGCATACGTTTGTGTAGAAAAGTAATATTTCTTTGTAGGTAGTTTTATCAAAAATTTAAATATTTCTTTTTTTGCATTTTATTAAACAATAAAACTTTATTTTTTTTTTCAGCAAATTAAAAAATTTTCAAAAGCTCAAAATATCTTACGCATCTGTAATTGAAATTGATTAAGATTCCCAAAAATCACAGTTTTCTTAAAATAAATGCTGATATTGATTAGCTACGCGAAAAAGCGAGATTTTCGTGTGCAACCAGGTTTTATAAGCGAATAGGTTTTATATGAGGAGCAACATCTTGCTAAAGTTCTTGCAGGTCATCGGGGCAGTAAGAGCATTTGGTAAAAGAGCAAAGAATAAGGCTGTAACTAGCACGCCGACCCGGATGATAAGGCTAAACTTGATGCTAAAATAATTGAAAGTAATTGAAGCAGCCACTGCACTCAAACATTAAAAGATCTCCTAAACTAGATGGTGTTCATTAGCAGCTCCTTCCAGCCAATCCCCAAAAGAGATAGACTATGATTTTGAATATGACAGCCCAATTGCAATTAGTAGTGAAAATTATGGTCACTTTCCATCTTGTAATGTATCTAGATTCCGAACCTTCACTTATTGACCATCAGCATGGTTTTCACAGGGTACTTGATAGCTTTTATATGGAAAAATGGTGTCAATCCTATTTCAGCGAAATTTCGACCGTTTTTGTCGCTGATAACTTCTCTTCTTCTTATACCTAGCTTTCTCAGGGCACGCACTATCGAAGTTTTTATAGATAGATTTTATTAAACGAGCTTAAGCTTGATTCAGGGGTACCACAACGCTCTGTTCTTTTTCCTACCATTTTTCGAATTTTTCTAAATTACCTTATTTTTCAAAATTTAAACCATACCTTTTCATCGTATGCTTACAGATGGACGTAAGTTCGAAAATTAAACTTGATTTGTAGCTATGGGTGAAATAAAATTTCTAAACACATACAACTTTTGACACGTCGTAAAATTAACTACCTTGGGTAAAACATATTCTTTTGAAACTGCCAATTTAGTGTCAATTTACAAAAAAATAAATGGATTCTCAAGGAAGAATTAAAAAATCTGAATGACAATTATTTGTGATTTATCATGATCATGATTTTTTTTTTCTTTTGTTAAGTAAATCTGTCCGAACTAAAAAACATTGTGTAAAGTTTCCATGATATAAATTTTACAAGGTTAGAGGTTTTAAGTTTACAACATCTTGATCCTAAATGAAATTCTAAAATGAAAATCTACAGTGTAAAATCTTCAGTGTATGGATTAAGATGTGTTGAATAAATCGGTAGCACTGTATAATAGTTAACTTTATATAAAAGGAGTAATAGAATAAAAATCCGGAGTGGCCTACACTCAACCTTACCGTAACTAATTGAAAGAATTATTTTTATAGATATATTACATAAGGATTAAAAGTTTAAAGTATATATGAATCAAAAAAAAAAAATTATTTTCGGTTTGGGGTGTTAAGTAAACTATTCCTAGCCCCCTCCCGATTATGCTCAAAAACTATACAGCTCTTTATCTATAAATACCAAAGGCTCGTACCGAATTTCATTTTGATATTTCAAACGCTTTTACCAGTAGAGCCTCAACAAAAGTAGTGGCATATACACTCACCCATCCATAGACATCAAATAGTCAAAATGGATTCAGGAGACCTTAAAGAGTAAAAATCTGTTAAAATTCTGGATAAAATTTATATTAAATTCTAAAATACTAAAAATTATTGTAAAGCTCTGTAAAAGCCAGACAGGAAAAGAGTTACTCATTATTTTAAAACAGCGCCATCTGTTGTACAACATACATACAAAAATACATACATTTCTTGTGTAGGCACACCCTTTACTACTGGCAGAAAAGGGTGGTCGTATTATTACACTTTATGCGAAAATTTCAAATGCTCTAAAGTTACAGTCGTATAACAGGCGGAAAGTCATCTGAGCGATGTTAATAGATTTCTGATTTCAACATTTAGGTAAGAAACCCTAAAAACGATAGTTAAGAAAAATTATCTTTCGTATAAATACGGTTTGAAAACTAAACAACTCTGGCCTTGAATCATGATCATTTTAAATAAATTTCTTGCTTTCTTTAAATAAAACACAGTAATATTTTTATAAAAAATAAAATAAAATAAAAGTTTTAACCTGTATTTGTCATTCGAAAAATGCTTGCAAAGCATTTTTGTTTTAATACGTTTTTATTTTTAGCAATAAAAAATATAAAACTAAACTAAAAATTGTAATTAATAATTATTTAAATTTCTTTTTTCACAAAATTGAAACAAAAAACTCTTGCACAATAACAAAACTAGCTTTTAGCTGCCAGTGTCAGTCATTGTTTGTTGGCACTGGAGGGAAACCAAAAAAAAGAAAAAAAAAATTGTTAATTTCTTTGCCAATTGCATAAATTTTTTCTTGGACTGATAATGAAATTACTTAATCGATTAAATTATTTTACTTGGTCTATAAGCAATTTCTATTTTGGCCATTTAACGGCTGCCAACAAAAACAGTAGTTGTGCGAACATGTTACAGACTTCAATGTTTAGGGTTAAATGCATAATGTAGACCAAAAATTCATTTGCCGTTTTGGAGAAGGCCACATTTTTATTTTATATTAGTGAAAAAAAAAGATTTCAGTATGAAATGTCTTTTGAGTCTTTAAAAACTGCTAAAGCTCTTCTTTATGCAAACTTTTTTTATTTATTTAACCTTTAAAGACATCTCAAGGATAAGAAAAATCATTTCAAAACAAAAATACGTCTTAAGTAACTTGAGGAGTTCAGAGGGTGCATGACATAATTCTACTGAAGAAACCTTAGGGATGTTGTTTAGCGCTCAATTTTCGGGATGGTAATCTTATCACCTCGGAGAAAAAGCTGGGCGATAGAAGCCTTTGTTTGAAGAAAATATGTATGTTAGGTTCTAGAGTCGAATGGAATTTAGCCGTTAATGCTACAAAAGACTTCACATATTATTGAACCTTTACTAAGAAAATTCTCTACTGCTTGTATTGGCTATTAGATTTTGCCAGTAAGTTAGGGAATAGTCAGTTATTTTTTATTCCGAAAGTTAGTAAAAAATTCAGCACAGTGAAGCAAGAGAGTTCAACTTAATATTTTCGAATACTAAAGGAAAATCAGTAGAGGCAGTTCTCCAATATCTAGCGTCAAAAACTAGAGCAATTAATACATGGGGGAATTTTGACTTGTTTTTTAACAACATCACATAGTTCATGAACGAACTTGTTCATTTGAACTATATTTTGGCTTTTGAATTTTAAAACACAATCATGTGAAGTGCACTAAAATATGTCTACATATGTATGTATCGCTGTTATTAGTCTCTTTTTACTTGTTTTAATTTAAAATTTCCTAAAATCTACAAAGTAAGACAACGCTGTTGATTTATGAGTAATAAAATTACATTCAGAACATAAAACGTAGTTCAATTTTAAACTATGGACTAAAATGAGCGGTCACTAAACTGAACTATTTGAACAAGTTCTACTTCAAATTTAAAGTCTGTGGGCCATAAATAGCAGCCTTGTAATAAATCAAAAAAAAGAAACAGTAACTCGTATATATGTACATATATGTATTTGTTTATTTCTACTCACAACTTTTTTGCGCTCAATGAAGCATTAGAAAAGGTTAGAAAATATTTGAAATAACCAAAAAGATTCTTAAGTACAAATATTTTTACCTTTTTTAAATAAAATTATTTAATTATTTTCTAGATAGTTATTTAACCGAACTAAAACTTATTGAGAGTAGAAGATATTTTGAGCTCACCTCAGCCAATTGAAGCCGGAGTTCTCCTTTTTATACTTATCATATACTTCAGACATTCCAACTAGTAACCGAGTGTACAAATCGACATTCGCTAACGACACTGCTTTTTTAAGCATTCAGGAAAGCTCCGAAGTAGCATCACTATATTCAATTTGGAAAAATGGTTAAAGAAATCATGTGTGTGAAGATAAATTTTAAAATTTTTAGCTTAGACACAAACCTGCTAATTTAACGGAGCTCTATTAATGGAATAAATCTTCGGTTTATGCTTCAATTGCAATTTCATAAATAACCAAATGATACCACAGCTTTTAGACATCAAATACCTCGGCATACATCTTGTTCGGCGGCTTTCTCAAAAAACTCATATAGAATCAAAGTTAACAAAAATTAAGTTAAACTGGCTTATTGGCAGAAATTCTACTCTAAGCTTAGATTGAAAACTTGTATTACAAGTCAATTCTAAAACCAATTTGGTGTTATGACATTCAATTATGGAGAACTGCTGCAGCTAGCAATGTAGAAAAAGTACAAAGCGCCAAAATAAGATTCTTCGTATGATTACATCTGCTTCTTGGTATATAAAAAAACTCGAACATCCAAAACGTGCCATCAGTTAAAGGAGAAATAGCGAAACTTGCCATAAGGTATTTAAAGAAGCTTAAAACTTAGACGAATACGCTGGCTCGTTACATACTAAATGAACCTCGTCACAATTGACTAAGAAGTAGAGACATTGCTTCTCTTATCCGTATGTTAGAGGGATGACCCTTAAATAACAACAACCGTCAAGCATACATTTTTTGTCTAACACTGGCTGGACTTAACAAGTATATTTATTTTTTTTAGACTTAGGATGTGAGTAATTATTACTAGATCAAATATTTTGAAGATACAATAAATAAAAATATTAAAAATAAAATATTTGATTACTGATCTCTACTACAAATGAAAATGGCAAAATAAGCTTTTAATTTTACATCACAGTGGTTTAAAAACCTTTTATTTTGGAAATAATTCTGTAGCTCATGAACCAAAAAAGATATCGTAATGAAAACAAGCTATTAGGAAAAAAACATTTCAAAATTTTGTAAAAAATGCAACTGATATCTTTAACAATACCAGGTTAAAGTTGGCCAAATATTGAAAAAAATTCTTATATTTATAAGACAATTTCATACAATGAAATTTATAATCAAGCTTAAGTTCGTTTTTATTCTCTCTAAGAAAGAATAAATTAAATTACAAGTTAGGTGATATTATTAAAGAAAAATTGGGAAAATTTAATTTTTAGACACCAGCAGAGCGGAATGCACATTTTCTAGACAGCTATGTCCGTCATCACCACTCTTCGTATCTATCTACTTTGGGTAGTGTTTTAGTTGTAAGCATCATCTATTTAACCAACCAAACTCAGATAAAGGAATACGAGAAAACTGTATTCAATCATCAATCGTCAGTTGGTGAGAACGAAGTCTACCACTACCTAAAGCTTCCCTTTTGTTTTTAATATTTTTACTTTAATATTTACCACTTTATATTTGTTGTTGCTTCAGTTAACCTTCGGTTAGAAATGAAAAAAAAAAAATAAGTAAATTTTCCGCACAGAAGTTAAGAATTATTTCTTTCATTAGCGGAATTCGCTTTTGGTAGCATATCTGCAAGTCTAGCATATATACAATGATTTTCTGCTACGAAGCGTGGGTGTGTTTTTTTAATGAAAATTATTAATTATTTTTGCTTTGCCATACGTAGTATAAGGTAAAGTATAGTAATCATGAAAAAAAAACCGAGGTCGGGATTTCGACGGATTTATACGTTTTGAGGTTACCTGATTTGAAATGAATTTTCCATTATATTTGGGCTATTTTCTTGATGTTGTCTGTGGGTGGGTGTGTATGCCACAATTTTTGTGGAGTTTGTACAGGTCATACCATTGGACATATCGAAATGAAATTTAGTATAAGCCTTTCGTATATGGAGATAAAGAGCTGTGTAGTTTTTGGGCATAATCGGGTGGGAGCAAGGGATAGTTTCCTTACCCCCAAATTTTGTGAACGCTCTACAGGTCATACCGTGTGACATATTAAAACGAAATTTAGTATGTGTCTTTGGTTTATTGAGGTGAAGAGTTGTGAAAATTTTGGGCATAATCGAAAAGGGGCAAGGGATAGTTTACCTAATACCTAACACCTCAAACCGAAAATATTTAATTTTTCGATTCAAATATACTTTGAACTTTTATTCTTTATGTAATAGGTATATCCATAAAAATATCTATTTTCATTAGGTATGGTAAAGTTGAGTGTAGGCCACTTCAGTTTTATTTTTATTGTAAATCAAGATTAATATTTGAAATGTTAAAATTTCAAGTTATAACTTAAATAATATTTGTTTGTTAACCATTTTGACTGTAAAAAAACGAAATATTTTAATTGCAAAAGTTTGCTCCTAGAAATCTGCAATAGTTTTTACCGTTGAAATATGCAAGGGTGTGGCAAATCCAGTTGTATGTATTTTGTTGTTGTGGTATTGCACACTATAGCATAAATGCTACGAAGCGTGAGTTCCCCTATTAAATTATATTTCGTAAGTCTCTATATTTTTCCAAAATAATTATAATAATAGTAACAATACAAATAAGAATAGGTGTAATAATATCAATATCAATAATATTAATCATAATATTTCTAAAATAATTTAATTTTAAAAAGTTTGGTTAGCACCTTAAATAGATTTTAAATTTATTTGATTTTTATTAAAAAAATAAAGAATAAAAAATAAAAAACAAAAATACCTACTTATAAACGTGTTTTACTTCAAATAAACATTTATTTTAAAGTCATTAACATCAAACAGTTTAAAAATGACTGCTGCTAAATTCCCACAATTTTCATGTTTTTTTGTTTTTTTTTTAACTAAAATTCAATGGAAATATGTATGTATGTATGTATATAAATATTAAACGAAATAAAAAATATTTATAAATGCACTGCAAATGCAAATGCAAAAAAGGTTCAATGACCCTTTTGCAGTTTAACCATTAAGTTTTTTTTGTTTTTGGAATTTATTTCACGAAAATAAACTCTCTTTCTCTTGAATACATTCATTGTTGCTTTGATTGTTTCTAAAGAGTAAAAGTTAAAAACAAACAACAAAATTCAAATTTACCAACCGACCAAACGACCGACCGACCCATCATCATTAATGTTGGTCTAAATTAAAAAGAGG
This sequence comes from Phasia obesa, assembly GCA_949628195.1. NCBI lineage: Eukaryota > Metazoa > Arthropoda > Insecta > Diptera > Tachinidae > Phasia > Phasia obesa. Next base: position 1,670,696 of record OX451217.1, read on the forward strand.
CTTTGATTTAATTTTTTTTTTTTCAAAATCGTTAATAATAAATGGTTCATATTTATTTCTCAAATTATGCTAAAGTTGAATACCACATTGAAAAGAATTTTTCTTCTTACTGTTTATTTGTTTGTTTTGTTGTTAAAACAAATGTTTGTATTAAAATGTAAAATATTCCCGAAAAAAAACTGCAAGAAAATATAAAAAGAAACAACTACGGCAAAGCAAAAAAAAAACAATTTAAGCTGTAAAACAAAAGTGAAGCACATGTGTATATTTATTTGTTGTTACACTAAAAATGCATATGTTTGATTGTTTCATCGCACAGTGGCGCAACTGAAAGAAAACAGTTACCAGAATGAAATTTGTATTTTAAAAGAGGGAAAGTTCTAAACTTTATATTAAGTATATTTAAAGTTAAAAAGATACGCGATAGCTACGTCACCCGTAGGTTAAATTATACTCATTTTTTTATTGAAAATTTTTTGAAATATGAATATTTTTTTGTTAAATCTTTGATTTTTTGTAAAATTTTGATTTTGTTGCGAATAAAAAGGTAGATGGACATCGTTCTATATATGCAATATATATGTACATACATATCTATGCATGTAAATATCTAATAGAGTCACAAATTAATATAGTAGAAATTACAGGTTAATGCAATTCAAAAATAAAAAATATATAGGGTTCACCATTTAAGAGAGAAAGAAACTTAGAAAAATGGCCATAGAAGCTAGCTTAATGCGTAGTAATCAGTTTCATTGAATTTATATATAATTTAGGTTAATAGCACTCTATTAAATTAAAGTGAGAAAGAGACATGTTTTTTTAAGACCTTCATACTCAACAGCATCCAGCGTGGCTACTTTGTAAAGTTGTAGTAACAATAATTCAACTAAACAACAGAATATTTTGATATTTTTACTTTTGTATAATGTCTTCTATTAATAACTTTTTTTATTATTTACATACTAACTGTGACCCCCACATCTTGGGCGTCCTGACAATATTTTGCGCGATTTTGCTTTGAAAGAATTCTACACCAATTATAAGAAACTTAGTTTTATAGTGCTTCAGATATGGTTTATGTATTTATTTTATATAAAGGTACCCATCCCTGGATAAAATTCTTGTATTTATAAAAAATTCTAAAAATTATTGTAAAGCTCTGTAAAAGGTGTTTAAAATATTTAAATAAAAAAGTAAAAATACAAATCGAATACAAATTTTATCCAATTGACGCCTAATGTTGCGCAATAGTTACTTAAAATATCCCACTTTCAAAAATAAAAAGGAGTGTTGAAAATATAACAGTGTTGAAAGTATCCCACCGAAAGTATAACCGAAAATTTCAGAACCTTTAAACCGGAAATTGCGTTTTTCACTGCTTTTTCTCCTGAAATATTTTTGCAGGAAAAAAGTATCCTATATTGGAATCTGGATGCTAAGGTACATCCTCACAAAATTTTGTTAAAATACATCCAGTAGTTTTTATGTGATGCGAACACAAATGAAAAGCAGACAGACAGACGGAAATAAGTAAATATTTTAATATATGTATAGATTTGAATTGTTTGCTTGTTGTTTAAGAATTGTATTTTTTCATTTAACTTTCTTTAATGTTTATTTTATTTAATTCTTTAAATCTGATAAATGCTACATTACATGCTTTTATAGAATATCAAAGTAATCGAAAATGTTCAAAGTGGTTTACAAACGAAAATTTTAAAACTCCTCCTAATTATATAAACTTAGTTTAAATTGCTGTGAAATAAAAGTGATTGCTTTAACATTGTGAAGCCATGCTTTGACACTGTCAAGCCATGAATACAATGCTTAGGATCATTGACATCTTAGTAATCCGAGTGACCAGGTGTTCTATTTACTGGCGTGCTTATCATTTTGGTTTTAGTTTTTGTCCAAAACTCTGGTCAGTTTTACTACTAAATAATTATTGGATTGATTAACATACACCTAAAAACGGATTTTATGCGCTCAAAACATTCATTTAAAAATAGGTATGCACTAAAATATTGTTGGTTAAAAGCACCGTAAAATAATACAAAACAAACAATTAAATTCATGTTATAATACTTAAAAACGAATTATTTTAAAATCGATCGATTTGCGTCACATACCCATAATTCGCTTGCATCTCATTAAGCTATTTTACATAGAAAAACTGCGTTTCACATTAACTGAAATTATGAGAGTGTATTTTAAAGAAGATATTCCTATAGGCGACATTTGACTATCCAACTTGTTTTGAACCACATTAAACTGATTCGGAAATTCTTTTAAAATTTCCTCTAAAATCTTCATAAGTTTATTTTGCATTACTTCTGATATTAGACCGTTACAGAATTCTTTTTTTAATAAATCTCTACTGTAATAATTTTGCCCATTTAGGGTGATAAATTATTCTTTTATTAAGCAAAAATAAAAAATTTTGAAACATGCATTTAAAAATTGTCAAATATGCACTTAAAACATTCAAAATATCTACCCATTAAGAAAATATGAATTTACCACAAAAATATGCATTTACAAATCGATGCCAAATTACCTATTTAAAATTAAATGATTCGGGTAGATAATTGATTACTTAGTTGCTACTGAAACAGAAATCCGAGACTCGATTAATCTTTTTACGATTTTACTTTCGAATCGTCACCACTGTAAGTCGTTCATCTACGTATAGTGTATGTGCGAGTGTCTGTAAACAAACGTACATACATACATATAGATATTTGTTTGTTGAACGAGAGTTCATGTTTTGTTATTATTTCTTCTTCTTATTATTAATATACATAAGTGTTGTGTGTAGTTGCTGCAGTTGTTAATTTTGTTGCTGATGTTTTACTCCATCTCAGTAAATATGCGTGTATATGTACAAACATATGTATGTATGTATGTACAATGTATGCGTTCATTGCAATACAGCTCCAATGCATCAGAAACCGACAGTGAATGTGATGTGATTGTTGAGGCAATTGAACTTTCTTAAGAAATTACGAAATAATACTCGTACATGCTTGTAGTATTTATATTCGTACGTGTAGTTGTATACAATACACTTTGAAAAGCTCTGGATTCACAAGCAAATGTACGCCAATGACCGAGTTCGGGTGAAAGACCTTCGATAACCATCATCATCATTATTATTATTATCATCATCAGCATGGGTAGTCATTGCACTATGTGTATACAACAGCAACAACAACAACAACATCAAAAAAAAAACAAATCCAATACAGCAACAGCAACAACTCACAATTCACAACAAAACGCAACAGAACCAACACAACTCTGCTGTACTCTGCTCTGGCTCTTAAATACTCGAAAAACAAAATGCACTAGAAACAATGAAGTGAAAGAAAAACTCTTTACAACAAAACAAAATACTATATTTCTGTTGCTGTCGCTGTTGTTGTTTTTATTGTTACTGCTGATGACGATGACGATGGAAATGCTGATGATGTTGATGACGCTAACGCTGTATGTGAAAACAACGATTGGGTGGACGAAGAGTGACTGAACCTAGATGCCTTGCTCGCCTGGTAAATGTTGAGTTTGTTGCCTGCTGCTGCAAATAAAAATGTTGGTTTGTTGGTTGGTTGAATGGCTTGTTGTTGTATTATTAGTCAGAATATTCTTCATGCAGTCAGTCAGTCTTGGAGAAATAAATGTCTGCCTGTGTGTTGCGACTGAGTGAGTGTTTAAAATATTCTTCAGTGCTAAACACCGACAACGGAAAAAGCAAGTCAGCAGTAACCAGGCTAACAGCCTTTAATGGCAGAAGCATTTCATACAGCACAAAAACATCATTATCAACTAAACTAACATATAATTAACGATGTATGTTCCACACAGAGCTGCAAGAGAAAGCATTTACGAATTCTCTATTTGCAAAATCTGCAGAATTAATAAAAAAAAGTTCAAGGATGCTTAGATCAAATGCAGATTTAAAAGCACTTTTCTGGGTTTCTTAATTAGTTTGCACTAAATAAGTAGAAGAAAACATTTATTTCTATACACATTTTTTGTAAATTTTCTTTAATGTCTTAAAAATATGTGAAATATTTTACGAAGTAAACCAAATTAATATTTTCTTTACATTTTAGAATAAAAAATGTGTTAAGCAAATATGATGATTTTTTTATTTTTGCTACGTCATGCCTCATTTTTACTCATATTGTTTTTGGTTGAATGTACACACTTGTGACCTACCGAATATTTTAAGGATTTAATTTTCAAATTTAGCCATATTTATCTATGGCCTGACTTTGACAGGTACATGCTACGCTAGTAGCACATACCCGTATGCATACTTGTGGTCATTTGCAGCTACCACTTTAGCATTCATCAGTAAATATCTGATATTTTATATTTTGTATAAAATAATTTTAAAAAGATGCTATATAAGCAAAAGATTTAAATTTTTTAATATCTATGATTGTTTTAAATTCTCTTCAATTTTGAATGAAGAGACTAATAAAAGTGTGTAATAGAAGATACAGATACATTTCGCATTTTTGAACATCAACATTAATTTAATCGATTCGAATAAAGAACTTTTAATTAGCTGGGAATTCGTATCCCGACTACTGCTTAGAAGAGTTGAAAGAATATTTTTTTTCAAATTAGGTGACTAGCAAAACATTAATAATTTTTTAGATCACTATATCTTACTTGAGAGAAAGCATTTCTTTCTCTCATTTATAAAAAAAAATTATTTGAATTTTTCATTTATATTTGGAAACAAATAACTGACAACAACAGCCCAAAGAGACAATGAATATCTCAAAATAAAACATTTAAAATTATTGTTGTTTCAAAAAGTTATTAAAAATCTAAAACAGTACGTATTCCACTCTTACTAACACTAATAAATCTAATTCCATTTACAAATAAACGAGCCACGTTCCATTAGAATCCATGTACAAGTTTTGATTTCATTTACAAATTGCTGGAGGTATTTCATTTCAACAAAATTTATAGCAATAATGACATTTTATGGTACGGGAATAATAAAAACTTATTTATCACAATCCGTAACACAAAGTGCAAGTGAGTTAATGCTGATTTTTTTAACGAAAATCTTTCAGTAATCTATATAAAAAAAATTAGATGTGGTAACCGAATCACTTCAGAACGGCTGCACCGATTTGATCAATTTTTTTAAATCTTTATCGTAACCCAACTTGGGTTTTTGTTGATCGCCCACTTTCACGCCCACTTTTTAAATAGCTAGATAAATATAATAGGAATATATCTGCACCAGTAGCAAAACGTAGGCTGAATGGGAATAGTGGGCGTGGTAGCTCCCATACAAAGTACACTCTAAATATTTTGCAACAAATTAAGAAGTTAATATATGCAACTAATTTTGTTTCTTTTTATCATAGCATTTATTATTATTGCACTAAAAATTGGTCAAATTAGAGTGAAAAATAATTTTTTAATGGAAAAAAAATACTTTTTAAACATCAATTCATTTTCTTCTTTACGTATTAATTTACATTTAGTAGTTAAAATATTTATTCATTTAAATACCTACACATAATTTTATTTATATTTCTATTCAATATGTCACATATTTGTTCTTATATATAATTAAGTTATAAAATAAAAAACTTGAGTATATACATATGTACAATTTTTTAGTGCAAAAAATTCTCTGGTTGGGTGCCTTTGCTTATAACATATATATAAGAAAGTACTCCTTCAAATGCAGATTTTAATTATACAGAGTATTTTTTTTTGTGTGCTTATTCTCAGCAACGACTGCATCAACAATAACAAGCAACATTAATCGTTCATCAACAATACTCTACTTATTCGACAGTGATGCCAAATTGACAAAACTTGGTTATTAAATTCCATTTCATTTCATAAGTATTTATTAAAATTTCTTTATAATTTTGAAATTACTGATATACTGATATAAAATGATTCTGTAAAGATTTTGAAAACGTTTAATTTATAAGTAGACGCGTTTTAATGGCAACACTGCTCTGAATAAGAAAGATTCATTGAACTATATTTTGAACAAAAGTATTTTTTTTTAATTTCTTTAAAAGGTGGCAGTAGGAAAAGATAGAGTTGTTTGTTAAGAGAATAAACTAAAAGCAAAACTACTCTGTTAAGGTAACAAAAACAAAACATTTAACAACCTTTCCTCACAACACAAATTTGTCATATCGTCGTCATCATCATTATCATCATCATCATCATCATCATCGCACTGAGTAGAAAAATATTCGTACGTATTAATACAATTTAAGGTCATTGTTTTATTTTTTGCAAAGGCATACAACAGAAAGAACATACAAAGGGATGTTAAGAGACAAATTTCAATACTCTTTTCACTCTTATCACTAAATTCTCTTTAAATTTGGTGTTCGCTCAATAAATAAACCTACGAAACAGCAATAAAAAAAAATTAAAAATTAACAACTTATGGAAATTCATTCATTTTCATACAGCAAAAATACTCTCAAAGCGACTGAACTTTTGCAAAGCAGTTCATTTATACTGTCAATGTGTTTCTTCAATAATCGTAAAAGGTGGGTGAATGTTTGAAGATATTTTTGATTCGGTCCAACCAACCTTCAACCAAATCATTGTTGTTTTTCTCATCGTTTCCCTTAAACAAAGATGAGTCAAATGCGATCACATAAGCAGAAATAAAAACGAATATAAATTAAGTTATTTAACCGTAAACTTGATTTCCAAAGTTCAACAACAATTTTTGAAGTCCAAAGCCATCATTACTTGAAACATTTTATTTTTCTGGCAATTGTTTGTTTCTTCTTCTAAATATTAAAAGCAAAAAAAAACAATTCTGCTTAAAATAAGACAAAGTTCAACACGCTACACAAAACGCGTACTCGAGAATGCAAACAGCAAACATTACTGCAAATAATGTATAAATAATGTACGAAATAACAATTGAAATAAAATGCTGACTATAACTAGTTACGAATATGCCCAGATAACCCAAATCAACTGATGATCAAGCAGTAAACTGCATACAACTTTTGCTTTAAACTTTTTTCTCTTTTGTTTTAAAATCGTCATAACTATTCGAACAAATCGTTCGAATTTTAGTCCTCTATCGAAAAGGGAGTAAAAATTTAAATTTTAAATTTTATCGCATTTATAAAAAAAGCTATCGTCAAAATGGTTGCCGAGTTAGCTCCTAATTGCTATCGTGTGATTGACAGAGTTTGTTACTTAGTTAGGTCTTTTCCAACGCTATCTTGATAAATTTATCTACCGGAATCATCAATAAATGTTACCAAGTGAATGCGCCCCTCAATGTCAACGAAATCGAGTGGTAAGGTTATAGCCCCGATTTTAGTAACGGTCATGGAGTTATGTACAGTAACTACTTGGGAAAACAATAGTAGACTTCCTTTGTCTAGCTGAATTCAAATGATGTTTGCTGATAGCAACGAGCAACATTCGAATTCATTCTATAACAGACTATGAGCCAAAAAATGAATGATTCTCGATAGTGATTTTATCCTGTTTCTTAATTTAATGTAATTTTTCGGCAGACCAGAAGACGAAAGAGAAGTGCATATTCACAATAGAGGCATATTTTAAGAACCTTCTGAAATCTGACTTTACAGAGAACCTAAAAAAAAATTGGGGAAACCCTGTATAATGTTTCGATCTAAAATAAGGAGCGTATGATGAAAAATTAAAAAGACTAAAATGGAATAAATGTGTTTTTTCTATTTCACTGACTTCTATTTTTAAGAAGCGCCGCTTGTAAGATTTGTTATTAGTTTCCGTCCAAAAGTAAGAATGTAGTGCTCCTGTGCTGTTGCAGCAAAAGTGTTACTTTAAGCCGTTTAGCAATAATGAATTGTATCCAATCTGTAACTTTCTGCCTGCCGTCTGTCTGTGTTCGGATCATGTAAAAACTACTGTATGAATTTTAATAATAATTTATAGAGAGGTACCTTAATATCCCGGTTCAAATATAAGGCATTTTCCCCTAAAAATATCTCATTTCCAAGAGAAAAGTATTGAAAGTACGCAATTTTACCGATTAAATGGTACTGCAAACTTGGCAGCACATTTTATTTTTGTCAGCGGAAAATATTAAACCCTATTTGAGGAATTATTTTAGAATTTTTATACATTTTAGAATTTAATTAAAGTTCCTGACAAATTACCCAGGGATGAGTACCTTTATATAAAGTAAATACATAAACGACATGTAAAAAGAAAGAGTCTTAAAATTTGCCGTGCATTATTTTTAAAACAAAATCGAACATAATATTGTCAGAACGCACATGACGTGGCGGGCACTGCTAGTCTGTCCTATGTATGTTGATTTTGCCGCACTTTAAATATTTTTCCAACAACTGTTAGAAGGAAATACATAAATCGTTTGATCTTTCTAGGCTTGTTTGATTCTTTTTTTGTAGAATCAAAGCATTTTTGAAAAAGAATATTTATAAGAATGTCGAGATTCAAAGAACAAAAAATAAACCAAATCGATGAAATTCATTTTATAATTGCTTTTCAGTGTTAATGGATAAATTTTTTCCATATCAAAATGTCAAATCAAACAAATCGATTTTTCAAGAAATTTAACCGCAATAGGGAAATGAGTGGTAAATAATTCCACTGATAATTAATTCGCGCTTTCGAATTCGAATTATGGACTTGCATTCTGACTCAAACTGCAGTAAAACAATTATACACTGCTCTTTATTAGTCATTCTACGTAAAGGATTAAAGTGAAACTTACAAAACGAAATCAAATATAGAGGTATGTGATGGAAAACGATCGATTTGTGAACTTTTCATTTGAAATGGTGCGATGAATTTCAATCAATTTTGAGAATCATTTTTGAAATCTCATAATATTTAGATTTGAAATGCATACCCGAAGATAAATTTCAAAAAATAATTTAAAAAAATATTTTACGAAAGGAAAATAAAAAGTTTGTCACAACCTTTTTCTTTTTAAAAACATTTTCATAGGTGTCCTGAGATACTAAGTGTTTTTTACGTGATGCGAACACAGACAGACAGATATACAAAAATTTCAAAATTTGCTGTTTTGTATTCCATTTCGATTACTATCTGCACCAGCAACACAATTTTCAAAAAATATTTCATCCCAGCAAAAAATTACGTTTAGTTGGAAGCAGGTTTGTAAGGGAGAGACAAATAGGCTATCCCTTCCAACCTGCTTCAGAAAGGTATGATTTTTGTTTGCGATGTCCCTTTGCTTCACCAAATTCTTTAAAAAAAAACTTATTCACTAACATAACTGCTTCCGTGTAAGCGATAGAGGTCTCTTTGTTTCCCTAAATTTTATAAAGAAAACCTATTCGCTCATATACCTGCATCCTTGTTAGCGAGAGTGGATGCAGTTTGTAATTATTGTCTTACAATTATAGCATTCTCAAATGCGCTTATGAGAACCGCTTTTGAAAGACATGAGTTTTATTTTACTGCTTACCGAAACCCAATAACTTTTTGCTGGGATGTACAGAAATAGTCCTGTTAAAGTTTTATTATATGGATAGTATTGGAATTGATTCCTTTATTTATTCGACCTCTTATTTTTAGCAATAAAATAAGTTTTTTAAGCGAAAAATAATAATAAAAGCACAATTTTTTATTATAAATGACCTTAAGCTTAAAAAACTTATTTTATTGTTTTATTATATGTAGAGATTTCCTTTGGGAATATTTGTGTACAGGGTGGTCCAATTACAAATATATTTTCGTAGAAAAATTATGGAAACATGTGTTATTTCTAGCAAAGCCATAAAACACCAAAAGAAATTAAGTTTAGTCTAGTTGATTTTATTTATTTTTTAAAAAATAAATAATTGAAATGAATAAAATGACAGGGACAATACAAAATTTGATAAACCTGCAGGTTATAATTCAAAATGTATCTTCAATATATCTTTTGTTCATAGAACAACAATAACATGCTTCTAAAAAAAAAAAAAATATCAGATACTAAAACGACAACTAATACAAGAACACGTACGCTAATACAAGAAGCAAAAGCGATGCAAACAAAAAAATTAAAACAAATTTAGAGATAAATAAAGGAAATAAACTCTTTCTAGTTTAAAAAAAGACACTTAATATTTAGGGAATATATTCGTGGGCTCTCGCTTCAGAAAGAAAGCATTAACAAGTTAAACTCTTTTAATTCCGAATTGTTCTCTTTCTCGTTAAAGCACATGTTGAATAGTCTGTATGTGTGTATTTTTATTCGAGGTGTTTTTAACTTGTGGGCAAACTTTGATCCCAAATAATAAATAGATTGAGGTAGGTTCACCTATTTTCTCCCCGCTCTGCTTTCATTTTAAATCTCTCACTATTCATATCAAACACTGACTAAATGTTAAAAGTAAAATAGAATTTATTCCAAGAAGAAAGCACGTAGAAAAAAATTATATTCTTTTATTTTAATTAGAATATGTTTATTGTGCGAGTGAGTGATTTAAAAAAATCTATAAATAAATATGAAAGTTGAACATTTTCTTTGTGTATATAAGTGAGTTACTCGGTTCTTAAAATATTTTATTAATACTTTTTTTATATATGTTATAAATTATTTAACAATTAACAGTTTTATTAAAAAATAACTTTCGGAGTTCGAATAGAAAGTAAATGTTGAAAATATTTTGCCTTTTCTCTTTTGTCATAAGATATTCATAAGATTTTCATAAGATTTTCAAAACTATGACGAATTTCTTTACCTTGATTACATAAAGGAAATACAAACACAAAATATACATTTATATATAATGTTAACAATAATAAAGTTAATAAAAATAATTCCATTGTATTTGTGGGCTACCGTTTTCCTTGGCCGAACACCAAAAAGCTGGCTTAGTAGTTTTGGAGATTGTTATGAACAAACACTATACATCTGATTTTTATACATAAATTGCCCTTTCTCGTTTTCTTTTCTATTAATCCGAGAAAACTGTAATAGATAAGGATCCATCTATGTTTCCTTATAACCTATTGCACCTTCTATCTATCTATCTATCTATCTATCTATTTTTTCTATTTTCCAAGATATTATTGAATGATCTAGAATACTCTCGTCACGAATGTTTTGGACTGTTCAAGGCACATTTAATAAGATGAATGAGTAAGAGAGCTGTCATTCAAAAAATTTTTTGGAATTCTTTTTTATATGGATTTAAAGAGTAACAATTATTTCATTTGCTCCTAAAATAAATGATTAATGTCAACCTATATATAAAAACATTGAAAAAATGTCTCTTGAAAATTAGCTCTGGCTTGTACTGTCACTTGGTTAAGTGTGCCTTGGGACGGTTTTATAATTTTTTGGGAAACTTCCAGTCCTTATTTCTTCAAAATAACGCCCTTTAGATAGAGCATAATTCATAACAAAAAATTTCGTTTGTAAGAAAATTTAAAATAAATAATTTTTTGTATGAAAAGTAGAAAAAAGTTTTGAAAAAATTATAAAAATTTTGAATTAGTTTTTCAAAAAAGAAAAAAGCGTCTATGCATTTTTTTAAAACAGTGAAAAGTTTCCTGTAGACAAAATACTTATAAGATTCAAAGTACTCATACTATATATATATATATACTAGCTGGCCCGGTCCGCGTTGCTGGCCCTAAGCAAATATTAGTACTGTATTATTACACGATTTAAATTGAGCTTTTAACGAATTTACGGCCTTTAAATAAAAATCCATGGAATACCTATCATTAAGCTTTTTTTACAGAATAACTTACATATGGTGTAGATATGGGCGCAATCAAAAAGGCAAATTTGAAATTATATTTATTTATTACTTCATCTTAAGGCCAGCGGATAGACAATGTCTTTTGTTTTGTTATTTGGTGTAAAAAGGTATAAATGGTCCCAACTCGGGACCAAGCCACATACAACTGCCGTGTGAAAAACATGAATTTTCCAAAATTAAGCCAGCAATAGTCAATGATCGGCCTTGTGTTTTGTTGATGGTAATAGCAAAGCCAAGACGCAAAGGGAATTGGAGCCGCTTGAATTGAAATGATAAATCGTTGGAAATCATCGAAATTCGTGGAATAAGTTTGTCTTCGCCTTTAAATCTGCTACCGATGATTGTTGCCTCGATTAAATTTGGTGCACAATTTTTGATGGTCAATCTGGTTCCGTTGCATTACTTTAGTGCGTTTAAGTTGCGAATAAGAATTACCGGTGATCCAACCTTTAATGTTAGTACATGCGGCGGCATTCCGGGTGGTTCCAATGAATTCAAAAATTCAGTGGGATAATTGACGGTTTGGTCCTCATCCGTTACTGTGCCGATCGATTTATATTTGATTAATTTGCTGGGCAGTTTCATTTAAATTTGCTCATTGATATTGTTCACATCATCATTTTTTGGTGCCAAAATTTTGACGTTCGCACAGCCAATCCGGATTTTTGTAGGAGGTTGTTAGACTTGGGTATAGCTTGTCGACAACGGCTTGAATATTCATTTGAATTTGACAGAAGTTAGGCGGGAACGAAATCTTAAATAAACCGAAAACTCGGATTTTTGAATGCAACATTTCGAAAGTTTTAAAATTTTGATATTGGATCATTATTTCTTGGATTGGATCATTTGTAAATATCTACGGAACTTCATAAACCGAGTTTGATATCTCGTTTTGAAAAATTTGAAAACGGCTTTAAAAAAATTAAAGAAAATAAAAAAAGCAACAAAAAATAAATATGTGTCTATGTCATTGGTGGTGCCACGCCCCTGCGCCCACAGACTGAAAGTCAAAAATCAGACTTCACAGTGTCTCCCGCCTGAATATTCTGCAAATTCCCTGAAAATTTGGAGTCCATACGTTATTTAAAAAATATTTCTTAAGTCCTTTTTCAATTTTCCTTGGTCACTTAACCATGCGTATAAGTAATAAAATTATAACACACGTATACGTCAAGCATGAAACATTTAGAACCCAAAGATAAAACAGAAATACAGAAAATAAAATGTCCACTGCCTTACTTCAATCCTTTTACGAAGCAAAATCTTTAGCTAGACTCAGGAGCACTTAAAACCTTAAATGAAATTAAGGTTTATATGAAATTAGTTTTAAGCAAAGTAAGATAATATTATGGGTAAATTAAAGCGAATTATTTTATTTCACTATTTTTTTTTTTTAATTTTATTAAACCACCTCGTCAAAGCCTTTTTTGATTTTGAAATTTAATAAAATTTAAAAGAAAAATTCAACTTTATTTTATGGGAACTTTGGAAACAACAATTTTTCCAAGCATCAGGGCCAAATATTACTATTGACCTCCAACAAAAAAAAATATATATATATTTATAAAACAAACTGAATTAAGAAAGAATTCCCTAAAATAAGACGTGAAGTTACATACATAATTATTACCTCATTAGCACTGTGGCATTTTTGAAGGGTAAAATAAAAACAACTGAACTTGAAAACGTACATGAACCGCTTAAATATATAAAAATTACAACAATTTTTTTTTTTATGTTTTATATATTTAAACATTTTTTACTCTTAAAAAGTGAATTTCGATCGGTAAGAAAGAAATAAAATTGTGTGAGTGCGTTGATTGTGAAGGAGAATGACCTCTCCAAAAATATTACAACAACATTAAGCACATAATAATTAAATGCATAAATCGTTTTTTTATTCTATATTCACTTAAATAATATACATACAAACCACAACAACAACATATTCAAAGTGTCGTTAAAAAGTCTGAAAATGTTGTGTTGTTGTGCGGTTGTATGGTTGTTCACCGACTATACGCACTTTTGTTTGTACTTATTTTTTATGGGTACCTTAAACTTTAACTACCCGATGGGCATACTACTACAACACAACAGCAAACATTTTATGTAAAATTGTGGCGACGGCAATGATCATTATTATTAGCTGTATTATTGTAAATACACCAAAGCCTTGACATACGCTAGGAACAAATAAGTATTTTTAAGTGATTTGTTTTTACTGTTACAAAAAGAAAACAAAAATAAAGAGGTCATGGAAATTAATATTTTATGTCAGAAAAGTAAAAAAATAAGCGGGTTACGAAAAAACACTGGACTCCTCATATTTCATCAAATAATTTCTATTATTTAATTTAATTTTATTTATTACAGCTACAAATATTATTTTCATTTTATTATTTGAGTTTTCAACCCAGTGTTGGTAAAATTTTCAGGAAACAGGAAATAACATATTTAATATAAGTTGATATTTAGTTTGTAAATTTCTTAATTATGCGTTCGATTTTGTGATAGCCAATGTTAAATAAAGAGTTTTATGTATATTTTTTACGGTTTTATTTTTCATACCATATTTCTGATTTATTCGCTTGGTTTGGCTTGAACCCGGCAATCATGTTAAAAGTTTAGCTTAATATTAATTTCTATTTGTATTTTTTATAATTTATTATTTTCCATACAATTTTTGCCTTTAACGAGCAATATTTATTTATTTTATTCCTATGCCCTTCACCACAGGTGATAAGGATATATATTAGTTTGTCATTCCATGTGTAATTTCTACTTTTATTCATTTCCGTCCCTTTAAAGCATATATATATATATATATATATATATATATATATGTGTACAGCGCTTCATATGGGGTCAGAAAAAATCTTTACTTTTTTTAACAAAATTGCGTAATTTGTGATTAAACATTTACGTAAAACAAAAAAATTGTATATAATTCTTAATAATATCGGATTATTATGACTTTTAGTATATTCCGCTTTTTATGCAGACATATCTTTACCTTGCGCTTCGTTTGAAACACTGTCCTTGATATCTCCTCAAGATATATTGAATTTATTGTTGCCAGATGTTGTATTTATTTTCTGTTTATTTTTCTCCGGCGTAATATATTTTTATTGACACTGTAGTTCACACTAAGCTTGCGTTAGTAATGCTAATATGAAGTTTCATAAAATCAGCTATAAAATAGCTAAATTCAGTAAAATGCGTAAAGTAAAGCATAAATATAATGAAATAAAGAAGATAAAAGTAAAAAATTTATAAGTCAGTTTAAATTATAATATTGGATTGTGTATAAAAATTAAATAATGTACTCATTGGTATTTAAAATAAATCAAAAAATCTTTGATATAGGTCTAACCAAGTTATATATCTGTGTACTTTTGAAAAAACAATATAAATAAAAAATTTTTTACTTTTTTAATTAAGCGCTGTCCGACTACGCCAAAATATGTGCTTTAAGAACTTACATTTTAGGATGAAATAATTGGAAAATTTGCCTAACCTGACTGACGTTTTTTGTTAAAAGTCCACAGATATATATATGTATATATCGTAAAGTATGTAATCGGGAAGTTTTTCAATATGTACAATAAAACTACGATTTAACAACGAAGTTTTTCGTGTATTATTTTATTTGTTTACAAAAGTTGTGGTGAAGAAGTGAGATAGGCTAAATCACAGGTATGGCTTGACTTTCGAGTTGTAATTCGTACCCTAGCTTTTTATTAATTTGTTCAGTATTGTATTTGAAGGCTCATTCAGGAATTTGTTCATTTCGTTCGAGACAATTTGTATTAATTTTAAAAATATATATTGTATACTCCATGATATAAATAAAGATGGTAATAATATGTTTTCTTTTAATTGCAATATTAATGTATGTGGGAAATATATAACCCAACATACCCACTAGCAATCAAACTACAATACAACTTGTGCATAAGCTTATATAAAATAGTTTGTTTTAGCTTTTCTTAATTTCGCTTATATTAATATTTATAAAATTAAAATTCGCAAGCATTTTTTAACAACGCTTGATGAATTATTATTATACATAAACATTCTAAACAATTTCTTGACAAATTATGTTTATAAAATTATTTTTCTGAAAAAAAATGTAAATTTTTGTGTATTTATTTAAAAGTATATTTGTACATAAATGTACAAAATACGGAAATTAATGTATTTACACAATGATTTTTTGTAGTGGCGGTTGGCGCTTCTAAGATTACTCTTTATTGTTGAGTTCTTATTGCAGTTAAGGATATTTTCAAGCGATTCATTTGTGGAGAGATGTGTATGGTAAGGAGGATTATGAGATCTTAGAATGCTGGTTGATGTGCTCCATTGCTTCTAAATTGAGCAACATTTATGTGGAAATTATCCACAATTCTTTTTTAAATTAAATTAAAATTAATGAAAAAAGCTTATAAAAATATTGAGAGGAATAAGCTTTTCTATACCAAAATTAAGAAAATATTGTTTCTGTACATATAGCATATTCATAAGGGTTCCGTTTTGATTTTTCTACAATTGATACGATAGCATTTTTAAATTTTTTCTAAAAACTTTTTCAAGCTTAAGGCTTATATTTTTAAGCTTTTTAAAATATTGTTCACAAGTCATTTGGTATGTTGGGAAATTATTCTGTTTTACTTCATTTATTTGAAATTTAAAAAATTAAATATAAAGCCCTAAATCTATACATATGTATTTGTTCAAATAAATTCAAGAAAATAAAATCGATACTCAAGAAAAAATAGTTATAAATTTAAGATTAAGTACAAGTACTTCTTCCGAGATTAGAATAATGTCGAATATACAAGAATGTTTTGAAAATCACTTTTGATCATAATGATTTAACGTAATATTAAATCGTTTAACTAAGTGATTGTGGTTTCAACTCACTTGCTTATTTTTACAAAGCCTAATGATATTTTCCTAGCTGTATTTATGTAGTCAATATTTACAAATTTTATGTTATTTATAAAAACTACACACTTTTATTAAGAGTATTTCCAAAATAAT
Source organism: Phasia obesa (assembly GCA_949628195.1). Taxonomy (NCBI): domain Eukaryota; kingdom Metazoa; phylum Arthropoda; class Insecta; order Diptera; family Tachinidae; genus Phasia; species Phasia obesa. The sequence continues at coordinate 1,687,519 of OX451217.1, forward strand.
TATTTCTCGTTTCTATTTGTAACAAGGATTGTTTTTTACAAAAACTTCATAAGTGTTAGCAACACTGTTCGACAAACTTATGTACATACATACATACGTAAATATTTTGTATTGGGATAAAATTTGCGCCATATTTAATTTTAAGTTAAATGCCAATAATAAAGTACAAAACTACTATAAATGGACAAGAAATTTTATATCAAATGTAATGTACATAAGTCGTTTGCATACATACTTATATACATAAATTGAATGTATGTATGTATGTATCAAGGCGAATTCATACCAGGTGTGAGCAGTAAAGCAACAACTACAACAAAACAACCACTTTGACATTAGATTAGCAGATATGAAACAATGTATTTTTGACAAGACATTAGCAAAAAACGAGAGCAAAAAACAATCAGCTGGGCTATCAACTCCACCTGGTATAAATTCGCCTTGGTATGTATGTATGTATGTATGTATGCCGTTAGATTTATTTAGAAACGGGATAACGGATGGATGTACATATCTACATAGCTCAGGGATGGTAAGGTTGATACATATTACTTATTTTTGGTACATTCTATTTTTTTATTTGTATAAAGCCTGGTATTCTGTTCAGATTTTCATGCGGTCGTATATAAATAAAAAAAATTAAGGAAAAGAAGTAATAAATGTTGCAGTACTCTATTTTTAATGCAAAAACTTATTAAATATTTCTGGAAGCATTTTATCAAAGCTGTGAAATAAAGCAAATGGTCATTATTTCATGCTGAATTCTTAAAAACAACAGCTGATCACCTAGTTTTTTAACATTTTTAAAATAAATCGCGAACTATACACATTTTAATTGTCAAATTTTCCAAGCGATTTAATAATTTTTGCACCAGGCTTAATGCGAAACTACATATGTACTCATATTTCTAATTTTTTATTGACTGTGTAGAATAGAAAGGACAAATGCTTAGCAGATAAAAATACATCCATCGAGCTTTTCATTATGATATACCTATGTAGTTTTTTTTACTGACAATCCCAAATTTTACTACTGGTTGTTAAACTTGGAATGTATAGACTTTATAGACAAGAGGCCTTTCAATCGCTTCTAACTGAATCCCAGAAAATGCCCTGTGCGAACTCGATTAATCTCGTGAATTTGCACGTATACTCTATTGTCCTTCTTAGTGTGATTCCACAGAACTTATCGATTTCAGAGTGATGTAAAAACATCTATCTTGAACAGCTATGGGTGTTGGTTGCTTAGCGATGCACAGGTAAATGTGAAAATAAAAGAATTGATTTGTTACCATCAATCGCATGCAATGAGCATGTACTCATAAAATTTTAATGAAATTATATTACTAGGTATCAGCTGTGTAGTAAACATCAAATTTCTTTGATTACTGTGTTTTTCTGTTTGCATACACTGAGATTACATTGGATAATATTGTCATGACAATAGCAATACATACATACTTTTTCTATAATACATGCATACTTTCTCAATTATCTCAACTACTGTTTTGAATATTTTAAAGACAGTAAATTGGACAATGATTTATAATTAAATTTTTGTGTACAGAAAAAAATCAAAAAATTTAAATAAATTGTCTTGCTTATTGTCTGGACGCCTATACTACGGAGACAATTGTTAGGATTTTTGACAACTAATATGTATTCTTTTACTGTCATTACAGTACTGTCAAATGTAAACGATAGTCAGATGAGAACATTTGTGTGTTTGATTTTGTAATTGTGTGCGCTTGTTTGACAGCTCATTTTGTGAATTTGTTTTGATGAGTTCTCTCACTAAACTGTCTCGTAGATATCATTGCACTGCAATAATACGAGTTTGATGTCTCTGGAGTTGAATTTGACGTTTGTATAAATATATATATATAAATATATTTTTATATAAATATCCCAAGTGTAAGCTCTATGCATTTTATTATGCTAAAGTTATAAAACACTAAATGTTTTATAACGTTATTCTTCATATACCTACATAGTAATTATAACAAAATTAAAGAAAAATTAATTTAAAATTTTGTGTTAAAATCACCAAACATCAACAATGCAACAAGTTTTAGGAAATTACTCAACAATTATTTAAATGATTAAACATTTTCTTTCATTTTCTACTTAACAAACCCTAATAACTATATAAACGATTAATTTTGTCAATAATATTTAATGTAATTATTTTGTTAATTTTGTTTTTTATAAACTTTAATTCTAAATAATAATTTAATTTTAAATAATAATAATAAAAAAAAAAAAAAAAAAAAAAAAAAAAAAAAAAGTTGTTATTATTATTATTATTATTATATATTTAATTTTTGACACGAATAATTTTAACTTTTCTGATTCTAATACTGTAATTTATAAGATGATATTGTCTTGTTGTATTAGAAAATCATTAATAAATAAATAAATAAATAAATAAATAATTAATTTTGAAAAAATAACATTGGTAATTCAATTTAAGGCACATTTTATTTTCAATGAGCACGAATAAAAATTTTAATTTACAAACAAAAGTTGTTAAGTCCAAAAATAACAATTAAAGAGCTAAGTTGGTACAATTTAAAAAAAAAAAAACAAATACCACTCCTGATCTTGTTTAAAACGCGCTTTCTATTTACCAAAGCTAATTGACACAAGGTGAGAATACTACGGCATAAATGCAACAAAACAACAACTTTGACATTATACTAGCATATATAAAACAATGCATTTTTGACAAGACATTAGCAAGAGAGGAATGCAAAAAATAATCAGCTAGGCTATCGCTCAGACCTGGTATGAATTCGCCTTGCCAATTACTGTACATAGCGGGGATGTTGCCAGATCGATACCTTATTGAATCTTAATGTGAGGCAATAAAAGCGACTAAATGTTTTAAGAATTTTGACGCAAATTGATTAAAAGTTTACAGAATAATACCTTAAACCAACCCACCAACATAATAAGCGATTTTGTAATAATAATATAACAAATTCTCACTGCACAAAAATACAAATAAAAAATATTCTTTTAGTTAAATAAAATACATTCGTCTCTTATTTTTTACATATTTTTAAAAGCAATCTTCGCAACCTATCCAAAATTGGTATCCTTTTCATACAATATATGCACTTTAAAATAGTAAATAGTTAGTTAACGTCCAAACTAAAAGTTTTTATCCAGAATTGATCCTCGAATGCTCAATAAGCGGTCTAGGCACAATCAAAACGATAGATGTCAAACTCGTGTATGTGTGGTTGGGTGCTTTGATGATTCTTCAATAATTAATTTTTAATTTGATTTTGTAAAGTGAACATCGTGCTGTAGGTATCAGAACTTCCGTGTAAAATTTATGCGCAAAATATTTTTTTCTTTTCAATCTTGGAAATTTCCAATCTAATGTTTTTGTAGCATTACAATAAAATCTTTTTCTTCCAGCATGTTTGGCAATCGCACAACTTTAAATTTTACTTCAAATGAAAAATACGTATGCGATTGAAAAACAAACACATAATACACATCAAATTAAGACATTCAGCATGCCAGAAATCAAAAATATTACAGTTTTCATCCAGGAACGTTTGTATAACACATACAAATATATTTCCATAAATACTGATTGATGATTATTTTGATCGTGTCTAGGCCGCTTTAAGATTTTATTTTTAAGAACAGATAGAATTTGTGAAAGCTTTTATTTTATGATACCTATATAGACTCGAATGTTCTAGACAGGCTGTATATCATTTATATGTGTTTCTTAAAATACATACATATGTATACCAAACGAGTTTTAAATTTTTACTAGCAAGAATATTTCAATCAGCTTTTTACTTCACCATACGTAGTATAAGGTGAAGTATAGTAATCATGAAAAAATTCGAGGTCGGTATTTTGACGGATTTATACGTTTTGAGGTCTTCTGAATCCATTTTGGCTATTTTCGCGATGATGTCTGTGGGTGGGTGTGAATGTCACTATTTTTGTGGAGTTTGTACAGGTCATACCGTTTAACATATCAAAATGAAATTTAGTATGTGCCCTTGGTATGTGGAGATGAAGAACTGTGTAGTTTTTGGGCATAATCGGGAGGGGCAAGGGGTAGTTTTCTTATACCCAAATTTTGTGAACGCTCTAAAGGTCATACCGTAAGACATATTAAAATAAAATTCAGTTTGTGCCTTTGGTATAACTAAATAAAGAGGTGTATAAATTTTGGGCATAATCAGGAAGTGGCAAGGAGTAGTTTACTTAACACCCCAAACTGAAAATAATTATTTTTTCGATTCGAATATACTTTGAACTTATATTCTTTAGTAGTATATCAATTAAAAAAATCTGTTTCCATTTGGTATGGTAATGGTATCTGAAATAAAATTTTGTTGGTATATTGATTTTCTTAATTAAATAAGATTAAGTTCTTCCATTTTAATTTAGGTTTTTATTTTAGGTCTTGTTGTTCTACATAATAAATATGTAAATATCTATGTCTATATGTATGTAGAAACAAATCGGCGATGATACATTTAGTGCAATTGTATAATTTTTCGGCACAATTTTGATTTTAAGATTTTTAAGATTTTATTGTACAGTTTTTAATATATTTTGAACAATATATGTACATGTTTACATACATATGTATGTATGTGTCTTGGAATGTTATTAATGTAAATATTATAGAAATTACTTTGAAATAAGAATGTTTATAAGCACTGACTAACCAAAAATTTTGACATCTAAAGCTTAAATGCATCATTTCTGGCTAACAATGGTAAGATTAATTATGTTTGCTATTTAAGTGCAGTTACGTTTACAACGGTACTATTTGATGGTCATATCAGTAAAAGTTTTAAGTCCTTCCTACTGCTAATTTGTGCTAGTAAAGCGTTAATTTACTTTTTCATATTTGGAAAAATTATTTACTCTCTCGTTTCTAAATTCTGCTAGGAAAGTTACTCAACAGACCTAGCATATCTGCTTTGTGGAGCTTTTCTAAAAGTTTTATACATACATACATATGTATGTGATTTTTTTGGCTAGATATGAATTTCCTATAGTTGCTTTCACAAAAAACCCTAGTAAAAGTAAATTCCACAAAATAAAAATTAATGACTGACTATATTGGCTATAGTTATGAATTTTTTATTTTCTGGTAATTTCAATAGCCGAAATAAAAATAGGTATTTACATATATATGCTTTTAAAATTGCAAGGCTAATTTTAATTAATTTTTTACAACCTTAAATTTTTTTACACCTCATTTTAAATAAATGTCTCTATTTTTTATTCAAAGTATATTCTAATCAAAAAATAATTATTTTGGGTTTGGGCATTCAAGTATGACCAAGAACAATTCAGCTCTTTATCTCCATATGCCAAAGGCACATACTGAATTTTATTTAAATATACGATATGATCTGTAGAGCGTTAGCAAAATTGGGGTGTCAAGTAAACTACCCTTTACCTTTTGATTATACCCAAAAACTATACTATTAAAGGCACTTACTGAATTCCATTTGTAAATGTAAAACAGTATGACCTGTAGAGCTTTAACAAAATATGGGTTTTAAAGAAATTACCCTTGCCGCTTCCCGATTATGTCCAAAAATTATACAGCTCTTCATATCCATACAGTAAAGGCACACACTGAATTTCATTTGGATATGTTAAATGGTAGAGCATTCACAATATTGGTAAACTACCTCTTGCTCCTTCCGGAGCAGCTCATCATCTCCATATCCCAAAACACATACTTATTATGATATCTTAACCGGTAACTAAACTACCCCTTGTATATGTCAAACTGGCGAGCCTCCACACCCAATCATCCACAGACATCATTGCGAAAATAGTCAAAAAACCTCAAAAGATAAAAATCCTTTGAAATCCCGACGTTGATGTTTTTATGATCCCTTACTACGTATAGTAAAGTAATAATTCTTGCAAAAAAAAATACCGACTTCAAAACAGTCAATTAAATTATGTTTCTTTGAGAAGGTAAAATTATACATTGATTGAAAAAATGATATAAAAATATTGTGACTTTACTCATCCTTTAATTTCCGAATTCAAATTTTATACTTGTTGCAGTACAAGTTCTTTGTAAATTTCAACGTGTCTATAAATGTTCAACAGTTTGGCCATATACATTAAATTACATTAACTATTAGGACACCCATTAACTTCCAAATTAAAATTTTTAGTCGTTATAGTGGACTAGGCAATACAGGTTCCTTACAAATTTCAAATGTCTGTCTGTAGCGGTTCAAAAGTTAGGCCAAATACATATAATTACTTTAACTATTGGGACACCCTTTAATTTCCAAATGTAAATATTATTCTTGTTGTTATAGCAATACAGGTCCTTTGTAAACTTCAACGTCTGTCTATAAATGTTAAATAGCTTGGCCACATACAATAAATTACATTAACTATTAGGACACCTTTTAATTTTCAAATTCAAATTTAATCCTTTTTATAGCGGATTTGTCAATAAAGGTTCCTTTTAAATTTCAGCAATCTGTCTGTAACGGTTCAAATGTTAGGCCACAAACATAAAATTACATTAACTATTGGGACACCCTTTAACTTCCAAATTCAAATTTTATAGTTGTTATAGCAGGCATGGCAATAAAGCTTCCTTATAAATTTCGGTTCAAAAGTTTTGCCACATACATAAAATTACATTAACTATTGGGACACCCTTTAATTTCCAAATACAAATGTTATATTTGTTGTTATAGCGGACATGACAATAAAGGTTCCTTCTAAATTTCAGCTCTCTTTTTATAACGGTTCAAAAGTTAGGTTCCATACATAAAATTACATTAACTATTGGGACACCCTATAATTTCCAAATTCAAATTTTATACTTGTTGTTATAGCAATCCAGTTTTTTTGTAAATTTCAATCGTCTGTATACAACTGTTCAAAAGTATGGTCATATACATCAATGAAATAAACCATTGGAGCACCCTTTAATTTATAATTTTGAAAATTTAAACTTTATACTTATAACCGTCATAGTAATCGACATTCTGTAAAAATATGTCAAATTACATCACCTATTGGGACAACCTTTAATTTTTAAATTAATTTTTTTATTACTTTTTGTTGTAGGAAGCTATGGTGATACGCAATTTTCTGAAATTTTCAACTGGTAACCTATAAGGTTCATAATACACGTAAAAAACATGTATGTTATATGGGGACACCCTTTAATTTTTAAAATTATGAGGTGTTTTTTAAATGGGACCAACATTGAATCAGAACCTTTCATATAAAGAAAAAATCGGTCCACAAATGACTGAGTTCTGAGCTAACATACATACATTCAGACGAATAGATGAACTCCTTCTTTTTTGAAGTCGGTTGAAAAAGTAGTAGTATTTTAAAATCTAATTTATATCAAAATTGCGATTTTTTTTTAATTTTAAAATTCCCTTTTTTACTTCTGTTTGTAATAAAACGCCAATTGTTGATTCGAAAATATGGCAGCACATAATAAATGTGTTTTTATTTTCAAGTGTGGGATCACTTTAATATAACGGTTAATAGTTAAATAAAATTGTCATTACCAAAAAAGTTTTCAACTGCAGTGGTCGCGTCATTAAATTGTAGATGTGTCGATACAGGTAAGTTTTAATATTTATTTGGAATTTTTAATAAAGTAATCGAAACGCGATTTTATGCCTATAATTAATTTTTTGTAGGCTTTACCTCGTATGTATGTAGTTTTTGCAGCAGATTTAAATTGCATGTGTTAGTTTTGCTTCAAGGTTGCCTTGCTGATACGGTGGTTCCAAGGAGATATCAGAAAAAAGGTAAGTTATTAACAATTAAATTCTAAGGCAGATTATTTGAATATGTATATTTTTGTAGGTTTGAACATGTTTTGCTTGGTAGAGTATGAAAATGGAGAACGTTCTATATTACTATCACGGAATGTACAAAGGAATAGTCAAGGTGGATGCACAGTTAAATTTAGAGGTGGGAGATATGCTGCAAAATTAATATTGGAAAGTGGTAAGTCTACTTTTAAAATAATATGTATGTATGTATATAAATTATCCAAAAGTTATAAGCATTCGGTTAGGCAAAAGTATCCTGATAAGAAATGTTTAATTGTTAAAGATTTTGCATCAACTGTACGTAATTTGTAATCTTGATGCCGCATTCAAAAAAAATTTTAAGTTTAAACAATAATAGATATTGTCTTACTTAAAAACGGTATAACCTTTATACACCTGTTTTAAGAATGGTGGTGCAAGAAACTAAAATTATTTCTCAAAATATTTCGTCAAAAAATTACCCAGTAATCAAATTCTGAATATTAATAAATAAACAATACTCTGAAATATTAATTTAATTTTAAATGAATTAATAGTTAGTTACTCTTAAGTTCTTTTTATAAATAGATAAAGAAAAAATTAGACATATTCATACATTCTTCTATGTAATGCTTTTTCTGGATGTCTTCATCCGTCTTTAGCATTTATCGTATCTATGTACATTTATACAAGGTAATCATTTTTCTATTTAAGATACGAAGAATGCTAAAGACCGATGTAGAGATCCAGAAAAAGCATTACATTCTGCTAGTGTTTAATTTTTTTTTTTAATAAAGAACTTTAACAAAATCATTCATTTAAATAAAACTAGTTCAAATAAAATTAACACCCATAAACATAATTAATTTCATAGTTATTTTTTCTTTGTTTATTTTTTACATTTGTACAAAAATATGATTTGTATTTTTTATGTATGTATGTACATACATATATGTGTAATCAATCTGGTTGTCGACTACGAAAATAACACACTTTAAGTTGACTTCTATGACCTAACTATAAGCTGAATAACTATATTTCAGAACCTTCTAAAAATCAAAAATGAAAAGAAATTATTTTTGGCCATTTTGGTTTACATATGCATTTTTGACTTGTTTTAAATATATGATGAATGTCACGAACCTTGCGTTCTTTTGTGATTTTAAATTGTGGCTTAATCCTATAGATGCAGGATATTAATTGCAGGGAAACATTTTATTGCATATTTTTATAAAGTTTATAGCTAACTGATATATATATATAAGTAGGTATATATCAGTTAAGCTAACTTATGTGCAGTAATACAACTGATTTCACCCTAGGACATCACAATGTTAAAGTCATATGTAAGTATGTATGTATTTCTATAAATATGATTATTTTTAATAGAGCTAACTGACTTTTTTTATATTCTGATGTCCTAGGCAGAAATCAGTTGAATGACCAACAGTTTGGAAGCTAGGTTGAAGTTATCTATTTTGTAGTTACTATAAAGTGAATACTTTAAAAATATATGTATGTATGTATATTTTTCAATATTCAAAATATATATAAATTATTTGCTTTGTTGAAAATAATACATATATTGCAACTCTAAAGTAAATTATTTGCAACAATATAACATTAACATCAAGTCACAATTCAAAAAAACTTTAGCGATTTGACACAAATTTTAATTTTTATCCCCTTCACCCCAGGTAGTAGGGTATATATAAGTTTGTCAGTCCGTGTGTAATTTCTACAATATTGATTTCTGATCCCATAAAGTATATATATTCTGGATCCTTATACATAGAAAAGTTCATTAAGCGATGTCCGTCTGTCCGTGTTGACATTGAAATGTAATTTGGCAAGGCGTCAGACGAGGTATAGAAAATTTAAGACCACCAATTTACTAGCCATAGTTTCAAAAAGTTTGGAATATTTTCTTCAGTTGCAATGATTCTCTTTTGCTTTTTTTTTTTGTTAAATAGATTTAGACGGTGACCAGTAAAATAAAAAAAAAATTTACAAATTTTCAAAAAAAAAAATTCAAAACAGATAATTTTTTAAAAATAAAAAAAATTCAATAAATTTTCCAAAAAAAAATTCTGAATAAAATTTTACAAAAAATTTTCAGAAAAATATTTTCGAAACATTTTTTAAAAAGCTTTTTACAAACGATTTTCGAAAAAAACGTAACATATGTGATGAAAAACGTAACATATGTATTTGTAATAATAAGAATATAGAATATATATAGTAACATGTTTTTTAATGCATTTGATTCATAAATAGATGAGAATTCTGTTTTAAAACCAATTCATTAAACATTATACACACATACAACATCAGAATACCGACTACATGCTGACATGAAAGTGCGCTATCACTCCATTCACATATATACATATGTGCCTAAATTTTTATGCATAAATAAAATCACCGTGGTGAAAGGTATATAATATTCGGCACGGCCGAATATAGCACTCTAACTTGTTTCATTTATAAATTAAGAAATATGAAAAACAAAAATTGTCAAATATCATTTGTTTTATTTTCAATTTTGGCGAGCTTCTGCATTACATTGTAGTTAGCTTATAGTTAGCTCATAAAACTTAACTTAAAGTGTGTTATATTAGTAGTCGACTACCCTATTGCTTATATGGTATGTAGACTTGTATGTACATATGGATGCACGTATATCGTCATAGAAATTGCATAACGCCATATCTTCATAAGTGAGTAGTATTATATATGGCTTTTATCTATGATGATATACATATATATACTTTCTAAGGTTTGTTTCGGTTCAGTAAGTTTCCTCTCAACATTAACCACATTGCCAGTTATTCAAATGCGACGAGGAAGGCATAATGAAGATTTCTTTTTAAGTGATACAGTATATTGCATTTTAGGCTAACTACTCTGCAAGTAGAGTATTTGATAGTAAGATTATTTTAATAGAGCAACTGACGTTTTTTAACATTGTGATATCCTAGGCAGAGCCAGTTGCTTGCTTGACTGAATACTTAATACTTAGTTTAAAGTTATTTATTTTGTGTAGTATAAACACATTTCAGTTAGCTATATTCTATATATCTGTATAATTTTTTTTTCTTTTAGGTGTTTTTTTTTTCAATAGAAAAAATAAAACTTAAAATGCATTTCTAAATTAAATAAATAGTAGCAAATTCTTTATTTATAACATTAAGATCGAATCACAATTTAAAAGCACAAAAGAATGGAAGATACATAATGCAAATTTTAACTTTTTTATTCGGAAAAAGGAAAAAAAAAGAAATTGCTTGTAGGGTACTTTCTCCAAATAACATACCTATGTATGTATTTTTTTAACTTTTGAAAAGTAAATTGTTTTTTTTAGCCAAGGCGGTGGTAGCTTAATATACTGAGAGCAAGTTTACCGGGTAGAAGAATAATTGAGCTAAAGCACGTGCATACATCTTTATACAAGTAACAATAAACAAAAATACAAAATCAATGAAAATTAACTATTTTATAGAGCTTTTTATTTGTTTAATTTTGTGTTCGATTTCTTTGAAAAATGTTTTAGAAAATTTTGTAGATGACGACAAAGAGGAAATCATTTTACATTTTTAAAAATACGATAATGGCAAGCGAAAATATAAATATTAGGAAGTATTTTTTGTATTTTATTGCTAATTAATTTCAAATTGTTACCGCTTAAGGCCGCACAGCTAGCCTAAATTTCAGAATTGAAATTAATGCATTTATTTCTACAAAAGTAAAGTTCATCATGTAGTCGATTGTAGAAATATAAAACATGTCGTATTTATAGATTTCCTTGTGTATTTTTTAATATGGTATAAAGACAGAAATCAACAAAAAATATTTTAATAGTGACTTTATTATATGTTTGAAATATGTTTTTCAAATCTACTAATAATTTGATTTATAAGTTTTGGCAAATATTTTTACAAACAGTGGCTGACAGTTCATTTTAACCACCCACTTTTAAGAAAATAGAGCCAATATAATTTCAAAATGAAACTAGATATTGCCAAAAAAAAAAAAAAATATAGAATACTTTATAAATTTAATAAAAAAGTTTGGCTGAGTCTTAAATTTACATTTTTTAAAACTTTTAAAAATCAAAAACACAGGTAATTTAGTAGTCACAGATTATTTAAACCAACCACTTCAAATATATATGTAAATTTTCAGTTAGCTGTAAATTTCAAAGCTGTCTTTTTAGTAGTTATGTTTTCAATTATTTAAACAAGCTTTAATAGAAATTTCGGCAGTTAAGTGAATCACATGCGCATTTTTTTAACAATGGGACGACGCACTACCATAGAACAGAGGGAATCGGTTATTTTAAAAACGGTTGTCCCCGTAGAAAAATTAATGAAATAGTCTGACTTAGTAATACAATAGAGGAAATCATCATTTCCGGATTCGTTCGCTAGAATAGCATACATGAGCTCACGATTATATTTCTAATGAAACTGTTACAATGTCAGGAAAATAAGTTACAAATGAGCTTAGAAAATGTGAAAATGTTCGCTGTGTGTTTCGAAACCATAATTTCAAAGGTATATTAGCGTGGAAAAAAACTTTTATTTTTTAGAGAATCAAGAAACGCGCATTAAATTCGCTAAGAAACACATTTAAAAGACTTTTGCATGCTTTTGGGAGCATGTTATTTTTGCTGTTAAGCCTTAATTTAATATCTAGGCCTCGGAGGACCAAACCTAATAATGTCGTAAATCAATTACAGAGCTCCAAAGTAGTGGCAAAAACAACTCCTCAAATAACACGAAGTTATTGAAATCCATACACAGAACGCTTTAAACTGTAATAGACCAAAACAGAAAGCCATACTGACTTTTTAAATTAAAAAATAAAGTAATTTATCACCTATTAACTGGGCGAAATAAGCTGTGACTACTAATGTATCTGTATTTTTTATTTTTAGTTTGTATGTTTTTAAAATGTAATTTTAAGACTAAATAATTCTTTTTTTTAATTCGGAAAGTGTTATATAAATCCCATTTGATTTCGATTCTATGGGTTATGAATTTCGATTCTATGGGTTATGTTTTCCTAACGAGGCTGGTTTAAATAAGCTGTGAGCCATGTAGATAAATTTATTGACACAAGCTAGAATTGGTTGAATTGTGTCGTGCAATGACAGATGAGCTGACTAAAAATAAGTAAAATATATTTCTGTTTAATTAAGATATATCATAACTAACTATTACGTAAAAATCTACAGAAAATTGATTTTCACGTAAATAATGTCAAACTTTGACATTTTTTAACGCGAAAAATAAGAAACAAAGTCATGCAATTATGTGAAAATTTAAAATATGATACGAAAACATTTTATGACGGATAACTTTTTTAATTAAAGAAAATTACATAATATTTAACAAACGTAACCAAAGATTATAAGTTTCCAGTTAAGATTCGTCTAACTTAGGCACAAAGTTGAGCGTATTAAACGGTAACACTGTACAAATCAACTAATTCTACCCTCAGGCCAGGATTTACTACCCTGCATAATCGTACGACTAAACAAAAAAACATTTACGGAATTCTGTCCTCTATAAATTTTTCATAACATCAATTCGTACAGACCTGCATAAAAGTCTGACACACACATACAGTTTTAAACCGTAATATTATATGTTTTGAGTACACGTGCCATTTTTTACCTTTCAAACGACTAAGTATGATTATGAAAAATGGTTTTGACGGTAACTGTTTGGCTTTTATTAAAATATTTATAAAATATATATGTACGTAGATTCAATGTTATATTATAGCTTATAAAAATAGCAACCTGTATTTTTCAATAACCCTCTCTCCATGTAACATCAGTAATCTTAATTGTTTGGACTCCAAAACTAAATCAAAGAGTCAGCGGTATTATATATACTCTTATATATATACTCTTTTTATTTTTTAGACGATAAAGATTATCTTCTTCGCAATCTAAAATCGCTTTCCGCCACAACACCTGATATGACTTTTGAAAAGCCTTTATCTCCGCTAAGTGACACAAAAGAAGTTCAAGCAACACAATTATTGCCTGCTCATGTTTCCTCTTCCAAAAATTCATTTTCGTCTCCAATAACAAAAAATTATGAAGCGACTGTTGCAAGGTTTTCGCAAAGAATTGCATCTTCCGTTAATAAAAAATCGAATTCCCCTTCCGTAAATGCAACACCTGATAAATCCTCATTAAATCCACCGTTAATTGCAACGAGCAAGCAGGATTCGAAAACAGATTTAAACCCGTCATTGCCCAAAACAGCATCGCCTTCTATTAGTTTAAAATCTCCGTCTTCCACGACAACAACTAACTTGCCTCCTGCCAAACAGCTATATCCTGCTAACGGCAAGCAAACAAATGTAGCACCATTAATATCAACACATATTTCTACTTCGTCTTTAAAAACAACAACTCCTGATCCTATTATCGTAAAAGTCGATTCAAATTCGTTGTTCCATAAAACACCACTTAACGTGTCTTCCCCAGTTGCAAAGACCAAGAAAATAATGGATGATGATTTTATATCTTCATTGCCTAAAACTGATTTTCCTTTATACAATTTAAAGTCTGCGGCTTCTTCGACAACGTCTAGCTCTCCTCCTGCCAAGCATCTATATACAGCAAACGTGCAGCAACCAAACAAAACGTCACTTCCTAAAACAGCATCGCCATCTAACAGTTTAAAGTCTCCGCATTCCAAGACAACAAGTAATTTGTCTCCTCCCAAACAGTCACGTCCTACTAACAGCAAGCAAACAAATCTATCACCACTTATATCAGAAAATTTTTCTAATTCATCCTTAAACACAACTCAGTTTGATATGTCTTTAACAAGGTTAGAATCTACTCATGATCCTTTTACAACAAAAGCCAATTCAAATTCGTTCTTCGATGAAACACCAGCGAATGTTCAGCAACCTAGCAAGCCCAGCTTAAGTCCATTAGTGTCGGAAAATATTTTTTCCAAAAAAGTTACTTCGTCCCTAATAATAAATCAGTCTGATATGTCTACACCTATACCTGCTGAATCTGACATTAACACTGCGTTAAAACCTAACATATTACCAGCAAATCATCCAAATTCAACACCATTTTTATTTCCTGTGAAGATATCGCCAAAATCTATTTTTCCTACAATAATTTCCAGGCCCTCATCTGTAACAATAACACCCTACATATCTGCTTTAAAGCAGAATCCAGCAACAATTAGCAACCAAGAATTCCAATTAAATTTCAATTTTCCAATGCATAAAACTAATTCTTACAATAAACAATTATCGCTGCCTGCCACTACAAGAAATAAAATATTTCCAGAAAACAGCAATCAGGAAATTTATTCAAATTTAACTCCATTGTTTTCTAAACTTACTTGTACAAGCACGTCTTTAACAATAAGTACATCCAAAGTGCTTTGTAGTAAATTATCGCTAGAATCTAGTTTTTCTGATGTAAATGTCAATTCGAACTCGTCCTCAGTGACAACAATACCTGCTATTTCTACTTTGAAGCAATCTTCATCAGAATTATTCAGTCAAGAATCAGAGTTACAAATAAAACACCAATTGTTTGAAACTACTCTTTCTAAAAACTCAATTGTGTCGCTTCCTACGACACTTAACGTAACTCCAATAAGCAGCAATCAATTAGATTTACCACTATTAATGTTAGATCATACTTATTACAAGAGTGCAAGTTCTCCATTAAGAAGTACATCTGCCATTTCTTCTACAAATTTATCACTAGAGGTATCTGTTTTGAAACCACCTCCAGCAACAATATGCAATCAAATACAACAATATAATCTAAAACCCTCGTTGTATGAAACCACTTCTTCTATCAATGTAAGGTATTCGCCTTCTACACAAAGCGACACTCAAAAACACTCAGAAACAACGCCTTTATTATCTGCTTTGAAACAGGCTTCAGCAGGAATTGACAATCAAAATATAAAACACTCATTGGATATAACTTCCACTACCAGCAAACTAAGGCCGTCGCCTAGCACGACAACACTTAACGTGTCTCCAGAAAACAGAACTGAGGAAATTCAATCAAATGTAACACCTTTAATCTACCAACATATGTCTTTCAATAATTCAAGTTCGTCTTCAACATCTGAAGAGTCTTCTGCAAAATTGTCACTAGAAACAGTTTTACCTGATGTAAATTTCAATTCGTATTCGCCCTCGGCGGCAACAGCATCGGACATGGCTTCTTTAATACAGTCTTCAACAAAAAGCAATGATAAATGTATAACATCAATTTCTTCTGTAGAAAATTCAACCTCGATTTCAGAACAATGCTTATATTCAGTTAATGTTGAGAAAAATGGGATAACTGACAAAGAGAAATCGTTGTCAAATACTATATCGTCATCGATAAACAATTTAAGTCAACAAGGTAGTTATAGCACTCTTAATTCATCTGTATGTTTTTCCAAAAATATTCTGAACAGTACTGAGAATACAATATTGTCTACATCCAACAACAATACACTTTCAGAATATTTTCCGAACTCAACAGACATAACAGCTGAAAATATGAATTCAAAAACAAATACTACAATAGAAAACGAGACCACTATAGAGGAGATAAAAAATCCAGTTAAATTGTCCAGTGTGCAAGTGCCGCATAGAAGTCAACATTCAAAAAAACACTTTTGCATATTTTGCAAAACATTGCAGACGAAATTAGCTAGACATTTGTACTTAAAACACAGTTCGGAGAAAGAAGTTAAAGATGCATTAGGTTTTCCAGCGAAATCCAAAGAAAGATTAAAAATTATAGAAATGTTAAGAAAGCAAGGCGATTTTCTTCACAATACAAATGAGGAGCTTAATAGCGGCATTTTAATAGTAAGCAGACAACAGCAAGCAAACCGGAAAAACACAGCAGATGACTATGTTTGCTGCAGAAACTGCAAAGGATTTTTTGCAAAACATACATTACGCAATCATTTAAGCAGGTGTGGTAAAAAAAACAAGAACTCCAGAGATAATCTTATAACAAGCCGAAGAATGACTCAATATATTCACGAGGCAGCGAACGTTGTACTCAAGAAGTCAATTTTTCCAATTTTAAGAAATGATGAAGTTACTAAAATCATCCGATATGATCGTTTAATAATAGTATATGGAAATTTCCTAACAGTAAAATATACTTTGAACCACCAAGATGATTTAATAAGAGCAAACTTAAGACTTTTAGGTCGATTTCTTATTGAGATAAAGAAACTTGATAGTAGTATTAAAGATTTGGAAAATATTTTTAAACCTAGTTCGTTCGACATTTGTCTAGAAGCTTTAAGAAAAGTTGCTCATTGGGACGACACTTTAAGGTGGTTTAGTACTCCTGCTGTTGCCCAAAATTTATCATCTATAATAAAAAAATGCATTGATATACAAAGAAAAGAGTTAGTTAAAATCCCTCAGTCAGACCAAGCAATTAAAGATCTTGAAAACTTCAAAATTCTCTGGAAGGAAGATATTCCAATTTTAGTAAACAAAAAAGCTTTTGACGACCAGTGTAATCAAAAACGCGCTAAAAAAGTAATATTGCCATCGAAAACTGACATACAGAAATTGTATTTGTATTTACAAAAAAAAATTAGTAATGCAGTTGATTCTTTGGAAAAAGAATTTAATGTAAATTGCTGGAATGATTTGGTTCAATCTACGTTGATATTTATTCAGATATTTAATAGAAGGCGGGCGGGGGAAATCGAACGTTTGACGATTAATAGCTACGTAAATAAGGAGTCAATTACGGAAAATATAGAAAGTGAAATTCTTAAAACAATGTCTGAAGAATCGTTGGCTTTTGCTAGACAATTTGTACGGTTAACTTTACGTGGGAAACGTGGAAGGACTGTGAGCGTTCTTTTAAACCCATTGTGCACAAAAGCGATCGAATTAATTTTAAAGCACAGATCCAAAGCAGGAATAAAAAAAAGTAATGAATATATTTTTTCTAAGAAAGCGTCTCCGTTAGCCAAACAATATTATAGAGCTTGTCCTCTCCTTAAACAATTTTCCATGGAGTGTGGAGCTCAAGTCCCCGAAACTTTAAGAGGGACATCTCTAAGAAAGCAAATAGCAACGTATATGTCGCTACTAAACAAAGAGGACGCGGAAGTAGATACACTGGCGAATTTTATGGGGCATCACAAAGATATCCACAAGAATATTTACCGGGTTTCGGTTCCAGTCACGGAAATTACACGAGTTTCAAAAATTTTGATGGCAGCTATAGGCGACGAAGATGAAGAAGACGATCAGGGAGAAGACGATGAAGTAGGCGATGAGGAAGAAGAGCAAAATGTTGATCAGGATAACAGTAGATCATCTCGAAAGCATGACACAAGCCCATCCTCAAGCAGAAAAAGAAGAAACAGTAAGTATTATTTTTAACTGCTCCTACAAATATTTATCAAATAGTAGCGTTCTTAGTTTAAAAAAACTTGATTTTATATCAAGTTTATACAAAACTGCGATGATTAGTATTCGTTTGAAAAGCCAAAATTTTAAATTTTTACAGGAGATAAATATATGTTATTTTTATAGTTTTTTCTTACTTATAATTTTTTAGTAGTTTTAAACCAAAATTTCCTAGTTATTTTGCCGTAATTTTTATTTAGTATTATTTCTTTTTTAATATGGTAATGTTAATAAATATCATAATAATATTAAAAAAAAAAAAAAAAAATAATTGAACAAATATATTAACATATATTGAAATTTATAAACATATATTAAAATTTTGTGTATATTCTTTGAAAAAGCTACTCCCTATGGTAAAACAAAAAGAACAAAATGGACTCAAGAAGAGAGGGACGCTATAGTCGACACTTTTGGTAATTTAAAGGAATTGGAAAAGCTGCCAAGCGGAAGACAATGCCTAGATGCAATTCGTAATAATATTGCTCTAAAAAATAGGAGTCCGATGCAAATAAAATCGTGGATTGATAACCAGCGGCGATACCAATAGAAAGTAAGAACAATAGTGTTAGCTTCAGTTCGAATTTGTTTTAATTCTTATTTCAATTGTAAAACTATTAACATTTGTGTTTTTAGGAATTTATCCATGTTTTCTTCTTACTGCAATACCTTTTGTCTGATGCCGAGATGGATTACTACAACAGTCATATGTACATACTTATATCAAGATTTCTAAAGGTAAAACTATTAAAACAGCTGTTTATAAGTTTTTGCCTGAAAATGTCAAAAGTTGTATTTTACTGTGTTCGTGTACATTAGTAATCAAAAATTTATAAAATTATATTATATTACAAGAAAAATAGTATTTTTTATAATACTGAAGATATCCGGTGTTAAAATCATTAGATTATCATAGTATACTCTGGTTGTCTTTATGCTATGACTTGTATAGGTGACGAATCAGAAGAACTTTGTAAAAGGTAATTTAAAATATAATTTCTAACTTGAAAAAATATATAGAGTATTGACATTATTAAGGACTTAAATATTAATACTTAAATTTGTTAAACTTGTAAATAACATAAAAAACTTGATTTGTATTAACTAATTATTTAATATTTCGTACATAGAATTTTAGTAACAAAAAGAATCTAAATATTAGGAATGATATTTTAAAATAACTTTTGAAAATTATAAAAGACCAATTTCCAGCAATTTACATTGTTAAAAATTAAAATTGCTGAAGTCAATTTTCAGAGTTATTCTGGTTGGGCACCTAGATACATAAGTCATACCCCAAAGACCACCAAAGCATGTTACCGTAACCAAAGGAACCTGACAACGGGGATTTCGTAAATAAGTGTTCAACTTCAGCAGTGTCTTCTTCAGCTCCATCATTAGTGTTACGAATAAATAGTAATTGTTATGAGCCTTAACAAGATATGGTTACTGTCAGAGTTAAGTGGACTCCAAATGGCACTGTCTGCAACATTAGCTATAGATGAACACAATATCCCATTGTCATCAGGTTTATGTATGAATATCTTATTTTAGTCTATTCGGGCTGGGAGAGTTACTTTCATTTAAACAAACGAACATACAAACAATGCAAAACAGGAATATTTATGTACATTTTTTTAAAAAAAGATTCTTTCAAAAAATTATATTAAATTTTAGATAATAGAATACACTAGCATAGCTAGACATTTTTGGCCAAAAACATATAGAGCTGTTCTAATACTTTTACCTGTATATAGTTTACCGTTTGTTTTGTTTACTTCTATATATGTACACACATTTGTATATTTGTGAATTTTTATATTTATATATGTATTTTTGAATTTATTTTGGAATTTTTTTACAAAATGTGCATTAACGCGTTGATTTTTTGCTTGATTTATTTTATGTCGTAATTAACAACTCATCACTAAAAACAAAATAAAAATTAAAAATAATATGACAACAACATAACACGAGAATAGAAAAATCATCGTGTGTATGCCTTCATACTTCAGAGATTTATTAACTTATGAACCTAGTGTTTATTTTATTTTATATGTATGTATGTATTTATGTTTTACCATATTTTCTTTTTTGTTTATAATACATATAAATGTATTAATTTTGAAATACCGTTTCTATGTGCTAGTTTTTAATGTCATTATTTAAATTTCAATAATATTTAGAACAGCAAATATTTGGTAAAAAACGTAACTATTATTATATGCAAATGATTATTAAATCTTTAAGGAAAAGATACATATGTTTCCTTTTATATCGGGTAGAAACATATGACTTAATGATTATTTGATAAAAACCAGAAATTATTTACATCATTTATGTGGTTACATCTATTTAGCCAATTATTTGTCTGGACTGAACAAAAGCTTTAGTATGCACAAATGAAAGATTTACATTGATGCCCATATTCATAAAAAATAAAGTTTACTTGAAGTACACTGCAACTGTCATAAAATAAACTTCAAGTTAACTTTATTTATTTTACGAATAAGAGCATAAATATTTTCTCTTTTTATGCTGTATTAACTTGCATATATGTACATATGTACATAGTATATTTGTATATGTACATACATATGTATGTATGTATTTTTTAAAATTTAAATTTATTTTTAAAGTTTTTTTAATAAAATCATGAGCATTTACGCGATGAATTTTTACTTGATTTATATTATAGATACTTACAATACAACTCGTCACTAAAAAAGAGAATTAAAATTTAGCAGAACATGAGACCAAAGGAGAATCGGAAAAATTAAAACGTTCATGCAAAACGAGTACACAAACAAGTATTTCAATCATGGAAAAAATCATCGTGTGGATGCCTTAATACTTTCAAAATTTTTTAATTCATGAATTCTATATCCCAGTGTTTAGAACATGGTTTTTTGAATTTAATTTTATATTTATGACTTACCATATTGTCTTTATTTTGTATACCATTACTTTAATGAAATGTGTAAAAAAATATTTTTCTTTTTACTTACATATATTGGAAATAAAAATGTGTACTTAAATGTCAATGGAAATGTTTTTATCTATAGATTCTAAGCAAACTTAAAATTGCATATTTTAGACGCTAATCAATCAAAAAATTTTTAAAAAAATTAAATTAAAAATGCAATTTGTTATAGTTTACGACGAAAATCGTATACTTTAATGAGAATTAGTTTATTAAAAGCAAAAAAAAAAAAACGAAAAAATAAACTGTTTTATTATTTATTTAAATGACTTTGGTAGATAAATTCTGAAATTGTAATGCTATGCAGGTGAGTATGTATTACAAAGGAATGTATTCTAAAGGTATTAAAAATATTGCTTTAACTGCAGCTTACTAATATATATAAAAAATATAAAATCGTATAAAATCGTTTTAACCGCAGCTTATTATATATAAACATCGAAGTACTTTGTAA
Source organism: Phasia obesa (assembly GCA_949628195.1). Classification (NCBI taxonomy): domain Eukaryota; kingdom Metazoa; phylum Arthropoda; class Insecta; order Diptera; family Tachinidae; genus Phasia; species Phasia obesa. Next base: position 1,709,234 of record OX451217.1, read on the forward strand.
TTAATCGGTTTTACTAACGTAAAAAAACACCACACGTTGAAGAATTATCATCTTTCATAATCTATTCCCTACAAATTTTTAGAAAGAAGGTAATTTTTGATAATCTTAATTGTCTTAGCTCAAAATTTATTTAAAAAAATGACAAAAATTGTGGCTGATGATATTTTGTATCTACAAGCGTCTTTTTATTTCGGTCCAAAACATAAATGTACAAAAATGCGTATTTTTTGGGATAGCCTTTAACTTTAATAAGTTCTGTTATAGCGTAAATAGCAATATGCATGCTACAAGTGCCTATGTATATATAGTATATTGGTTCAATAGATAGGGCCGTATAGCCAAATTGGGAACAAATATGAGCACTCTTTAACAAAATTTTTTATTATTAATTTACGTAGTAAATTTCAAGTATCTGTCTATAACGGTTCAAAAGGAAAGCCTTTTACATTAAATTCCATCACCTATGGGCACAGCATTTAATTTCTATTTTTAAACATTAATACTTGTGTATAATGGATCAAGATAAAGTCATATATGTCAAATTAAGTCACCTATGGGAACATCCTTTAACTTTTGTTGTTATCTTTTACAATCTGTAATTTTCAAGTGTGCATATACTTATGTATAACGTTTCGTAGTAAAACTATTTATGAGTAACTTTAAATGTTTGTATGTAACGGTTCAAAAGATAACGCAACATACATATGTATGTGGACACCATTTAAATCAAAATTTTATAATTGTAATACACGTTCTGTGAAAATTTGAAGAGTCTCTCTATACCAAAAAGGCCACAGACGCCACTTTACATCAGCTATGAAGGTGGCCTTTAACTATTTATAATTGTTATTCTGGACGGATTAATGTACGCTTTGTTTAAATTTCAAGAGTCTGTGTATAGCGGCTCATAAAATAATGTCATATACAGCAAACAAAATCACACATGGAGCACCCTTTAATTTTAAACCTTTTACTTATAGTGGACTTGGCAATACACTACCTGGGAAAATTTTACCTATCTAAAACGGTGCAAAAATAGGGCCATATACATAAAATTACATCACCTATGGGTACACCCATTAATTTTTGTTTGTGTTTTTATTCTTGTTATTGGTAGCAATAGTGATAGGCAATACGTAAAAATTTTTGGAGTGCCTCGATAGTCTATCAGTCTAGGGGTTGGGGGTTCGATTCCCGCCGAAGACTCTGGGTGTTTTCTGCAGACAAGCAAAAAGCTTGGCAGTTAGTGTTGTTCTTTTATAAAAATCTGGAGTGGCCTATACTCAACTTTACTATACCCAATAGAAACAGATTTTTTTTATATATACTACTAAAGAATATACATAAGTTCAAAGTATATTCGAATTGAAAAATTAATTATTTTCAGTTTGGGGTGTTAAGTAAACTATCCCTTGCCCCTTCCTGATTATGACCAAAATGTATACAGCTCTTCACCTTTATAAACCAAAGGTACATACAGAATTTCGTTTTGAAACATCATAGGGTATGACCTGTAGAGCCTTTATAAGATTATGCCCAAAAATGCCCCTTCCTGATTATGCCCAAAATTTATACAGCTCTTTATTTTATACCAAAGGCACATATTGAATTTCATTTTAATATGTGTTACGATATGACCTGTAGAGCCTTTACAAAATTTGGGAGTAAGTAAAATGCCCTTGCCCTTCCCGATTATGTCCAAAATTTACACAACTATGCACCTTCATATACCAAATGCTCATACTAAATTTCGTTTTATTATGTCATACGGTATGACCTGTAGAGCGTTCACAAAATTTGGGGGTAAGAAAACAATCCCTTTCCGATTATGCCCAAAATTTATACAGCTCTTCATCTCCATAAACCAAAGCTAAATGTCGTTTTAATATGTCATACGGTATGACCTGTAGAGCGTTCACAAAATTTGGGTTAAGAAAACTACCCCTTGCCCCCTCCCTGTTATGCCCAAAAACTATACAGCTCTTCATCTCCACATACCAAAGGCACATACTAAATTTCATTTTGACATGCCAAATTGTATGACCTGTACAAGCTCCACAAAAATAGTGGCATCCACCCACCCACAGACATCATCGCGAAAATAGTCAAAATGGATTCAGGAGACCTCAAAACGTATAAATCCGTCAAAATCCCGACCTCGAATTTTTTCATGATTACTATACTTTACCTTATACTACGTATGGTAAAGTAAAAAAATGTTTGTCATTTACGGTTCTACAGACACACAAAAATCAACATTTTCAAAAACGGTTGAGAATTGACTTCGGGCACAACTATTTAAAAATAAATCTGTGATGTGCGAGTCAGAATTATGGGACACTTTCATTTTTAATTTTTTTATATTAGACCATATCCTGTGTAAAACTTTAATTTTTGGATTTATTATTTGTAGGGGACAAATTGATCTGCGTAAATATAAAGTATTTACTCATTCTGGTTCAAAAATACATAAAAAATTAAACTCATATTCGTAAAAATTGCATCAGTATCGGAATACCTTTTAAGTTTTAGTAATTGTTGTTATAGCGGTAATTTTTGCTATACAGGCCGCACTTATACACCTTCTCTGATTTCAAGAGCCTACCTATTACGGTACCAGAAATAGACATTGTAGCGAAAACAATAGGGTTATTTTTTACCCTTTGGGTACGAACGAATTCATTTCCCATTTTGAAATCGGTTAAAAAGCATGCTTTGTTATGGAATCCCCCTTTTTTATGTTATAAATGAAATATAATAATAATAATGAACGGCGTTTAAGTAAATTGTTTATTTCAAAGTCAATGAACAATAATTTTTTGACGCAGTTAAAAACAAATTTTTTTTAAAGAAGTACGGTAACACTAAAATCGAAATTAAAATGTTTATATATGTATGTCCTCATATAGACATGTCCTCATATGAATCGCAAAGCACATAAATTTTCGGGGGCCAGACCTCAAATGACGCAAATGTCCGCAAACGGACTGGTATATAGGAAAACTGTCCGCGAATAGCGCGCTGTGCACATATATATATATATATATATATATATATATATATATATATATATATATATATATATATATATATATATATATATTCTGGATCCTTATTGATAGAAAAGTTGATTAAGCGATGACCGTCTGTCCATGTTGACGCTGAAACGCAATTTTCCAAGGCGACACACGAGGTACAAAAAATTAAAGCCCACCAATCTGCCAGGCATAGTTACGAAAATTTTCGGATTGCAATTCAGTAACATCAGATCTTCTCATTTGCTTTTTTTGTTAAATAAATAATAGACCGCTACAGGTAGATTACAAGTATTAATCCGATTTTTCTTTATTTTTAGGTTGGTAAGATTTTTCAGCTTTAATTTGTATTAAAGTTCTTTAAAGAAATCAATACATATAGAAATTTAACAATTTTTCATAAAAATAATAAAAATTAAAATTACTCATATCCTATTTCTTTGATAAGTTTGTTTAAATAGAAAATTAACAACAGTTGAAACTACCTTGTAGATAGATACGAATAGTGCTGAAGACGGACGTAGCTTTCTAGAAAATGCATTCCACTCTGCTGGTGTCTAATTATTCTTTATCTCTTTATAATTAAGAACTTAAGCCTAAATAATTAATTTATTCATTTTTCGTAAAATTTTCCAAAAAAAATTACAAAAAATATGACAAAGAATATTTACAACAATTTTTAATACAAGAAATTTTAACCAAAATTTCCAAAAAAAAATTTACAAAAATTTTAACAAATAGTTTTTCAAAAAATGTTTCCTAAACATGTTAACAAAAGTTACACGAAATGTTTAAAAATAAAAAATTTTACAAAAAATTTTTACAAAAGTTTTCCAAGAAATTTTCTATAAAATTCTAACAAAATGTTTATATAAATAAATAAATAAAAAGTTTCCAAAAAAAATTCAACAAAATTTTTTAATAAAAAACTTAAACATAAAATTTTCTATAAAATTTAAAAAAAATTTCTGTTAAATTAAAACAAATTTCTATAAATAAGTTTTTACAAAAAAATTTCTATAAAATTTTTACAAATGTTTCAATAAAAGTTTTACAAAATTTTCTGTAAAATTAAAAAAAAAAATTTTATAAAATTTTTACAAAAAAATTTTCTATACAACTTTTATAGGTGACGATATACATATACCGTATACGAGATTTTTATGATTGGTGGAAAAAAACACAGTTCTTTTTATGACTTTGTGTCTTAAATTAAACCAATTTTGTACCTAATTCTCTATAAATAAAATCACCGCGGTGAAGGGTATAGAAGATTTGGCACAGCCAAAAATAGCTCTCTTACTTATTAGTTTTGGTTTTCGTTTAAACCAATTACAAAGTGAACCCTAAAACATTCATTTCAAAGTAAATTTTTAAATTTAAGTTTTAATCAGAATTTTTTTTTCGTTTAACGCGTGTTTACCTTTTTATTATTTTGTTATACTAATTATTTTACTTTTGGTTTGTCTTAAATTTCAGTTCAGGGTTAAGCAAAACATGTGCTTTGGGCGGTATGTTTGAGTGTTTCAGAGTAATGCGGCCCTAGCCGTATTGTGTTACGGGTATTTTGTGATTTGTTTTTAACCATTTTAAATCGCTTTTGATTTCAGCTGCACTTTAATTGTACTTCTTTTATACGATGTCTTAATTTTTTGTTAGAAGTCTTGGAGGAGTAACATTGGTTATTGACTTGTAAAGTACCATTAAGCTGACGGAGACCAATGAACTGTAAAAAAGACTATACGAGTTTCTACCTCCTACACAAAGTTATAGATTGACAATCCTAATGGTGTTATACTTGGGTAGTAAAACAAAGTTAAAAAATACTTTTTTGTATTAATAGTTTTTATGAATAATCTTTCACAATAATTTTGTAAATCAATATAAGAATATAATTTAATACAAGAAGTTTTTACAAAATATTTTTCGGTTCTTCGAATAATTTTAATTCGAAACACAGCTCTTTGAAAAATGCATCCATAAATTATTTATTGGCTACTTTTTATTTATTTAGAATTTTCAATAAACATTATAACTAAAATTATTTCCTTTTAGATCGAATTACATAATTTTAAAAATATGATTTTTAGAATAGAACTCTAAAGTCACTAAAAATGTTCAAGCTTAAAAAAATATTAAAAAACAAGCACGAGTACAACGCACAACAACAATTATTTTATTGTATAAAGTGTCATAATAACAAGTTAGTTTCAAAAATAGTTTCTTTATACGAAAATTTGTACAATAAGTTCTGATTTTGCTTTTATTTCCGCTGCTTTGAACTAAATGAGTTAGCAAAACATAAGGAAATTTAACGTGAGTGTAACTCTTATAGAGAGGAAGAGAACTAAAGAGTAAAAAAACAGTAACGACGAAAAACTGTTTGACGCCTCTTGTTAGAGGTAAAGGAATTGACGATTGTGCCGACATTAGTTCACATTGTGATTGGTGATGGTGTTGTATTCATCGTTAGTCGTTCGTCGTTACAGTTGTAGTTTTAAATGTATGTTTCGTTATGCATGTGTGCTATAGTATGAATATATAGATATGCCTGTTAATTGTTATGAATATCAAGCTTTGGCGAGGTCATTAAAGTTTTTGTGAGTCTAAATCAAGGTGACTCACCTTGGCCTTATTTTACCCTTTTTTGTATTTTTTATTTTTTAATTCGTCGGTCTTATGTTATTACATATTTCTTTTTTCGGCTGTCGACGGGTATTTTGTTTCTTCGTACATTTATGAGAATGATATTAACTCTTGCACACTTATAAAACTCACATAAAAAATAATAGTAGTACAGTAGAGTGAAGTGAATTAATACATTTTTTGTCTGTCTGTCTGCCTGCCTGCCTGCCTGACCAACCGTGCTGTTAATAAATTGAAACCAAAAAGAGCTGAGAACTAAAGCGTCTGCTGCTGGCTAAAACTTGACGACATGAATTGTTTGTGTGTGTGTGTGTATCTGTTTATTCCACTGGATGTCTGACTGTCTGTCTAGTTGATTGTTGCTGGTTATTGTTGTGTTAAATCTCCTGCTAGTTATTTTAACTGGCTGGCATTGTGGAAGGTCATGATTTTGGTAGATTTTTTTTGGTTTTTATGTTTTTTTTTTTGATATTGTGTTTAGCTTAAGGTATTTAATTTGTATTACCTTATCTTTATTTCTTAAATTATATATAAATTTGAAAGCGCCTTTTTATGCCTGCAAAAAAGTCCTCGGTTTTTTTAAATATTCTGTTATCAAATCAATGGCATATCAAATTTTTATTAGTGATAACAATCACACTGTTTAAAAAGAGGAAAACGCTGTTAACAAAACCCCATAAGAAAAAGACGATCGCACGATCTTCATGGACAGATGATGATAAACATGCTGAAATCGCTCATGTAGAATGGGCATTGGCATGAGCTGTGTGACACGTAACGTCGTCCTGTTAAAACCGCTTACAGTTTATATCCATATCATCTAATTCAAGACCAAAGAAGTCGGTAATCAGCGACCTATATGCAGTCATCACTGAAGATAATTTTTTTATAAAAATTAGATAAAAAAGTTTTATCAATTCCAAGTGTTGTTGAACGCTCTGCCTGCCCATGGTGATTTTGTGAGAACAGATTGAATAAATGACATCCAATTCTACAGATGTTTATTGATTAATACTTATTTCCAAATACCATTATTCCATGATAAAAAAGAAAAATATCTGCGGTCTTTTGACAAAACAACTTGTATAGTAGTAGTCCAATCACATTTTTTAAGCATAATAATAATATTGTTATTATAAGAACCATATTATTGTCTAACGTAATAATAGCATTACAAAATTCGATATTAAAATTAGCTTAACACATAAATTGGGAAAAAGCTGTTTATATTATAAATTATAATTAAATAATAATATTTGATTGTTATAAATACTATATTATTTTAGAATACTCACAAAACTTTGATTGTGGGTTTAAGTTAGGCAAAAATTTTACTTTGTTATCGTGAATAAAGTTGTTATAGAGACTATAATGATGTTTTTGTGATCATACAACAGGGATATATTTTCCCCGCATTTACTTTAAATTGACGTCATATTTAGTCCACGCGTTAAGAATCGCGTACTCTATTCATCAATGTGACAATCAGAACGCATACAACAATAAAAAGAAGCTTTTGAAAGGAAACTAAAGGTTTGACTATATGTAAATGTTTCTACATGAAATTTGCCGATAAATTTTGAGGTTATTCTCAATGTTTGTTTTGCGTATTCTGTACTAGAACACTAAATTAAAAAGTACAACAACAAAAAACAGCGCTAGTAAAAATAAAAAGAAAAAAAATAGAAACGAAAAGTACTTTTGCAAATTTTTGTTGCTTAATATTCATTCCCCTTCAAATGCTAGTCGCCAACCATACATTTTTTATACAATTATTTCTATTACCTTCTAATGCACCTCAGTATGTATGTATGTAAGTATTTTGTGTCTGTGTGTCTAGTATGTATTTTGTGTATGTACGTATTTCTGCTCATTGCATTAGCACTTTGTACTTGTTTGTATGTGTGTATCTATGTTTATAATATATGTACATGCCTATTCATACAAATATGTAAGTGTATGCGAACTTACTACACAAACACACAACAATATCAATGCAGTCGTAAGCTTCAATAGCAGGCCAGGGTCACGAGAGAAAAATGGACACAAAAACCTCTAGTAGCTTTGCTAAAATCAAAAACGCCTAGCTCGCTAGCTATTTGATTTACTACTTTACTTGCTGGCTGGTACTCGCTTGTTGTACTTATTTGCACATGCATACATACACACACACTTACCAACAATTCATGTTAAGCCTGTTTAGCCTCTGGTAGATACAAGTGTTTGTATAGTTTGTGTCTGTGTAACAAACGCAAAGTCGGAAGAAAAATATACGATTTGTTTTGTAATTTTTAGCGTTTATGTTGTGCGACGACGGTCATTTTTTGCCGCTCTCTTTACAACTTTATCAAAAACAACAACAGAAAACAATAGAAAAAATATAAAACCATCAAAAAACATTGTATAAGTATTATTGATAAATACAGTTATTTAGAAGTAAGCGTTCATTCATTTGAAATATATGTATGTATGTATGTACCTACTTAGCAATCTTGTATTTAGGCAGATTGCAGCATCTTGATTAAAAGTGAACTATTCTGATTTTTTTATACCTACGAGCTTCTTTTTGAAACTTAATTTTCATCTTAGTGTGTATGTACATAATATTTAGTATTTTTGTTTAGCCTTATTATTATTGTTTAAATTAAAAAGAAAATGGTCAAGCTTGAGGCCAGTATATTATTTATAAAAACAAATATTTTTATTTTTTTCTCTTCCAACATTTCGATATCCATCGGATATCATTATCAAGGACTAAAAAATAAGAAAAAGGAAAAATACATTTCATACAAAATCAAAAGTTGTAACCACTGTGCAAAAATAAACAATATAAATATTACAATAAACAAAAGACTTACAATGAGTAACAAATGTACATGAAAAAAGGACGTCACACAGTTTTCACACAAAACATTGTACTAATTGGACTATTTAATTATCTTATTTATAATGTGTCTATAGCTAATCGCAGAATTTTCTATGTCTGTTTTGAAATTATGTACATACCTATATGTTTTAATCAAAAGTTTAAAACCATACACAGCCAATATTAAGCTGATTTTCTTCTGTGTGTTAGACCTCATTTTTTAGGGTTCCGTACCCAAAGGGTAAACACGTTACCCCATTGTTTCCGCTACAATGTCTGACCGTCTGTTAGCGCCTTCTATCTGTATAACCGTAACAGGTTCACAGAAGTTGCATAACTGTGGCCACTATAGCAACAAAAAATACTAAAACTTATAGGGAGTTTCAAAAGAGACGTGTTATCGACGAATATGTGCTTATTTTTCTAACTGTAGGAGGCATACACTTAATATTTACAAACAATAATTAAAACTTTGTTCGCTATATAAACAAGTATAAAAAAATAAACCCAAAAATTAAAGTGTCTTCCGATAGTGACGTGATTTGCATGTACATATATGGCCTAAGTTTTGAACCCTAATAGGTAGACTCCTGAAATTTTTACAGGAGGTTTATTACTATTAATTAAACCAGGATAAAAAATCTCTAAATTTTTTATAAAATTTAAAAATTTTTCAATATACAAATTTCAATTTTAAGAAGAATTCGTTCTTTTAAATACCGTTCAGCAGTTTAACAGTTTCTCATTGTTTTTGTCGTCATTGTTGTTGTTCTAATACAAAATTTGTACGTATTTTTATTTCTGTTGTTCCTAACAAGTTTGCGTTAGAGAGCACAACGCTGAACATTGCCTCGAATGTATATTATCGCATTTTACTTGAAAATATATTTATTTGTTACACTTGTAGAAATAATAATATTGAAAACAAAAAAAAAACAAACAACAATTGTCTGCTGTTTCAATAGAACAAAACCAGTGAGAAAAATAACAAAAGATAAGAAAGTAGTGAATGAGTTTGTGATTTTCAATATTGAAATGGATTTAAAATTTAATTTTAACGTCATAAATAATTATGCATATACATAAGTATATAAGTGTAATTTGTTTTAGATGTACGTAGGTATTCGTTATCAAGCTAGCCTCGACCTTCACTGACCTTTATAGTGTGAGTGTGTGTACATTTATGTGCCAGATTGCGCTGCATTATCGAAGGGTTTTTTTCTTTAAATAAAAAGTGTCCCTCTATTGAAACAAAAAAATATAGAAATAAAGTAGTGAAAGTACGCAATTTTACCGAAATACATACTTTAAGGCGGCATATTTTAGTAGGGACGAGACTCTTTTTATAAAGTAAATACATAAACCATAACTGAAGCACTAAAAAAGTAAGGGTCTTTGGAGTGGATTGCTTTCAAAGCAGAATTGAATCGAATAAATATTGTAAGGACACTGACGAAGTGGCGGGCACAGCTAGTACTTCAATAAAGCAGATAATGACAGTAAATCGCTTGTTGCTGCGCATTGATGCATTTAAGAAGAGGCTTAATAAAGTATACCCTTAACTGGTCGAATAGGCCAAAACATTTTCGTGTTTACTCGTAACTCTTGTCCTTGTTAGCCCCACGCTCTATTGACCTAGCACCTAGCACTACTTTGAGTCATCTTTATCCACCTTTGCATTAAGATCCCTCTTGCCAACCAGCTTTAAGTTAATACTATGACTCTGTCAGCTCTGCATCTCTCCGAAGTCGCGTACCCTCACACTTATTCCGCTTATTTCGTGGCTTTCAAACTTAAAAATACTGCAGTCATCCAAAAGCCTTTACGACCTCCGAATGTCTGTATCCCATAAGTATACAGTAGCTCCAGCAGCCACATAAATATTTGATCCATCCGTAAAAACTGCACAACCCTCATACAGTACGATAGTCCCAACTCGTCGCTAGTTTTAAACGCAGGTTCTCTTTTCAGAACTAGAAAAAGTCAATGTGGAAAGGGTTTGGAAGTTCGTGAAACTTAGCTGGCGAGAAACAAGTTTTATGCAGGTGAAGAAATGTTACATTCAGTCTTCTTTAATCTGCTTTTTACAATATCATTTTAACATTCACCAGAACCTTAACATTTTCGTATGACACTTGATGCTGCATTTTAATGAATTCAACGTTTCAACTAAGAATAACAATGACCTTGAAATAAAAGTACTTTTAATTTTCAATTTCAACTGAATTTTTTTAAATATTTTGAATCAGCACTTTCTTTTTAAAAGGTGGGATAAGAAGAAAGTCATTAAAGAGACATGTTTAGAAGTTGAGTTTTTTTCTCGGTGTAATACCGTTTAGAGCTTTTCGTTATTGTTATTATTATTTATTATTGTTGTTGTTGTTGTGTAAAACCTTGAAAAATAAAACACAAGTTAACTGTAGTTTTTTGTTTGGTTATTGTCGTTGTTGTAGTTTAGTTTGGCATTGTAAAAACACGTAAAGATAAACATTTTAATTTTGTATGTTTTTTTGTCGTTGTTTTTTGAATATTTTTGTGTTTCTGTATGAGAGTGAGGGAGTGAGTGAGCGAGTGAGTGAGTATTTAACAAATATTGCTATTGATATTTATTATTATTTTATTTAGTTTAAATGTTAAGCAATAATAAGTCAACAAAATTATTTCAAATAGAATATTAGAAATAAGAAAAGCAGACATCATTAAAAAAAAACTCATTTTAAAGGAGAAATAAAAATAATGAACTTAAAGTTAAAAAAATTGTATGTACATATGTACAAGCATATGTATGTATGTACCCTACAAGCAATATGGTAGTCGACTACGAAAATAACACTTTAATTTAACTTTTATGGCCTTACTATAAGCTGACTATAATGTAATGGAGAACCTCCCCAAAACCGAAAATAAAATTATTTTTGATAAATTAAATATTAAAATAAAAATGTATGTCACATCCTTTACGTTCTTTTCGGTTTTAAAATTGAGACTCTATCTTAATGTTATTTGGCTATAGAGCATTTCATAGGTTAATAATAATTTTACTGAGTAAGAAAAGGTTACAAAAACAAATTATGTATATGAATGCAGGATAATATAAACAGAGATAAATGTTATTGCATATTTTTACAAAGTCTCTTTATAGCTAACTGATATACATAAGTACACATGTATGTAAATATATTCAGTTTATAGACTATAAACTACACATTGACTAACTTTAAGCTAACTTCTGACAACTGACTTCACCCTAGGATACCAAAAAATAATCCAAGTATCAACTACTATTGGTTTCAAAATAGTTAGCTTAAAGTGCATTAAAAGTTAGTTGAGTTGCTATAGGGTAATTATAAAAACACTTTGAAATTCATACCTAAATAAAAGAAATTATGAAAAGGGGTAAGAAATAAATTGAGTACACGGATCCAATTGCTCTCTGTCCGACCATATTGTTAAAGATAATTTAGGCGTTAAAAAAGCAGTTTGGTTGTATATACATACATATGTATATGTAGTATGTATGTACATACTTATGTGTGTATGCACATAAGTACATATGTACTTATGTGTTAATACCTACCAACTATATTTTTAAAAGAAAATTTTATATTTAATTTAAATTATAGAATGCGTTTTTTATTTGCTTTTAATTTTGTTGTATTTTTGTGTGGTGTGTCAATAATAACAACAACAATCACATCAAGCAAGTGCAGTCATTTAGTCAGTTATAAATGTATATACATACATAAATACATGCATATGTACATATACACATACATGCTTTAGTCAATGTCTAGGTCATTATAAAATGACGACGTTCACGTTCATGTTCAGTTTCATGTACGTTTGTGTCAATGTTTTTTATTTTTTTAAATATGCACAATGTTTGCTTCTATTCTTTATTTTTCAAATACACACGTACATACATACTACATACTACACTGACCAATATTTAACAGATTGTTAGAGAAATCTTAACCTTTTGTTAACGGACTTGCAACCTTTAAATAACAAAAGAATGCGCCAATACGCAATAATAACAACTAATTTGTTTAACATTTTTTTTTATCTAAACTGTATTAGAAAAGTCATGTTTTAACACAAAGATAAAAAATATGTATGTGTAGTGTAAAAGAGAAAACTAATTATATATTATACTAGCTGTGCCCGTCATATCGTAGTCGTTCTGAAAATATTTTATCTGATTTTACTTTGAAAGTAATTCACATCAAAATTTAAGACACTTTATAGTTTTTCAGTTATGGTTTATGTATTACTTTAGGTGCCCATCCCTGGGTAATTACTCAGGAACAAAGGCTTTATATAAAATTCTAAAATTTATATAAAATTCTAAAATTGTTATAGAGTTTTAAAAATATCCCGCATTAAAAAATAAAAGGTACTGTCAAGTGTGTTGGTAAAATTACATAGTTTTAATAATTTTTTTATATTTTTTTTTTTTGGAAATTTTTGCGAAAAAAGTATTATATTTTGCGAAAAAAAATGTATCCTATATTTTAACCCAGATAGTAGTTGTGCCCGCCATTTTTTCGTCCTTAAAATATTTTGTTGGAATTTGCTTTGAGAGTAAATATAGTGAAACAGTTATGGTTTATATATTTTCAGAGGTAACCACCCCTGGATAAAATTCTAAAATTTATAAAAACTTCTGAGAGAGTACCTACTCAAGTACCTATATAATAATAAAATATCCCGCTTTCGAAAATAAAAGTTTCTGCCAAGGAAATGGAAATTATATATTAACGTATCCTATGTTATAATGTAGATACCGAGGTACCTCCTCACTATATTAAAATCCATCTAGTAGTTTTTACGTGATGCGGACACAGACATACAGACAGACGTACAGGAAAAAAGTTACTGTTTTATTAAAAGTATAGATACATATATAGATGAATTAGGAATGATAATACTGATTACATGAAAGAAGTGATAAAAATATTTTAAAAAGGAATTCCCATTCATCAAAACCATAATTTTTATTAAAAGGTATCTTCCATTAAACCAGAAATACACTATTGGACAAAATAAAGCGCAATTCCATTAGTGTTGCCACATACCAAAAGTCAAATAACTGGACAATGAAAAAAATTCACCTGGATTGTGAAAAAATAACTGGTCAATTTATAAAAGCATTTATTTTAGTTTAAAAAAGCAAAATTTTATTTAATTTTTACAAAAATAAAAAAGAAAAACAAGGAAAAGTAACAATTAAAATTCAGTCCTATAATGTTTGCACTACCACTCAAAGCAGATTTAGTGCAAAAATACTTTACTCACTCAATTAGTGCAAAATTTTTACTTGCAATCAATAAAAAGCTGCATTTATTCACACTCTCACTAAACTTTCCAAAATTAGTGGCCATGAAAATTTTGAAATAAATTCGAGAAAATTTAATATTAAAATTTTTTCTTCTTTTACAAAAAAAAATTGATGGTTGTTATTACAATTTTGAGAAGTACCGGAATGAACTTCTTATTCAATATTGAAACAAGGTGTATATATAATAGTAAAAAATTAATTATTAATACTAAATAACAATTACATAACGATTTTCTTCAAGTCAGTTCGAACAGTACTGCAGAACTTAGATTCATAGATTTTGCTGCAATGGACAAAGTTAATAGAAAGATCGTTTAAATAACTAGTTTTCTAATAACTTTGATATTAGATCCTTCAACAGTAGAACAAAATGATAGCATACGAATAGAATTAAATACTTTTCTATTGGATTATGAGAATGAATTCGATTGTCTTAACAAATATCCAGTAATTAGGCAAATGTTTTTAAAATCAACACGCCCTTGTCTTCTTCTGCACCAGTGGAGTGTTTGTTTTGCTTAAGTGGAATGGTAGACGCTCCTGGAAGAAACAAACTAAGTGATAAGAGTTTTGAAATGCTGGTGTTGCTTAAAGCAAATAATTTGTAGAATTTAACTATTTTTTATGTATCCATTTCCATTTTGTTTACTGAATTATAAAAATATTGTTAAACTAAAAATTAAATTTTATTTTTAATGAGGTATTAAAGTGCAGTTTTGAATTAGTGCACAAAAATAATAAATGAAATTGAGCCTCAAATTGAGTGCAAAATTTTTACGTTGCAATCAACTTAGTGAAGAAAAAAAGTTGCAAAACTCGTATATTGCAGATTGCTTTTTTTTAAATCAAAATATTTAAATAAATAAAAAAATAAAATTAATGCAATAATTTTGAATATATTATTTTCAATCACAAACAAGTATAGATATCTTTTTTGTAGCCTTACACATATACTTCTATTTTATTTACAGTAACAGTTTTCATTAAAATTTACTCTTATTAAAATTTCAGCCTTTATTAGGTCAAAGGACATTCTAAGCCTTTATTTTAAAAGGAATAGAAAAAATACTAAAAGTCCTTTCACTAAAAGCATGGCTAATTGGTATGGAAATAACAAATGAGATCAATTTATAATTGTCTACTTTATTTTTATTGCATTTTGTTTAAAGATGGACCATATCTTATCATGGACAATATATATTATCAATCGGAGGCAGCAGAAGTAAACTTTTCGTTGTCAATTACAATTGATGTTTCTAAAACTTTTGGAAGCACCGATAAGTTATCCCATGATAAAAGAGTTGTTTTAAATTTAATTTGAATTGTTTTTAATTTATCCTTATCGTTGCTCCAAGTAATTGACAAAAAAATTAATTTTCAAATTTTAAAAAATTTTATTTTTAGCTGGACAAATTGTCTTTTAGCTTTCTTTAGCGTGTAAGTGAAACCAGTCTTGTCTTCTTAAATTCTACATCTGCTTTTTTTGTTACCTTGAAGAAACTTAAGTTTTAATGTTTAAAACCTTGCTGAATTTATCTATTTCATATATTTAATTTAGTATACAATAGACAAAACAAAAAAAAAACAATATTGTCAAACTAACATCAATCAAAAAACTATACACAATAAAACAAGGTTGGACAAAAAAGAATGGGATATTTTCACGAGATTTAATTGGAATTTCGCCATCGAGAATAGGCAATAATTGCTGGATTGCTTCCAGATCAGAACTCTGTGGTGGTCAATATAATTTACAATGGTATCGTCTCTAAAATAGTTGTTGGCAACTTTGGCATTATTCATTTACGTTTTTCCAAAGTTGACCTTCCGAGAGTAAATATCAGTAGAATATCTTTCAGAATCTAAAACCCTCTTACTTCCTTTAAGTAAATATTATCTCTTTTACATTTAAATTTGCCTTTCTCAATACGTCTTACAATGCATTTGTTTATTACGTGTGGCATTTACGGCTTTTCTGATCAGGGCCGCCCCGAGGTTAGTAGGCGCACGGGGCGAGATTGTGATCTGGCCCCTTACACATAATTGGTCTAAATAAACTTATATTTCTCATAAAATTTATTTTTATTTTTTGATTTTATACTTATTTATATTTACAAAAGGGTTACATATTTTGTAGTAAATTTAAAAAATTATAAGAGATAGATTTTTTTTTAAATTATAATTCGAATCAGGAAGTGAAGGAATGTAAATAAAAAAAGTTTCAATGAAATCTGGAATGGTAAACATTAATGTTTTATTTTTTCCCCATTTTCTGCACTACGAAGCTGATGTTGATAACAAAAATATCTTTTTTGGGTAATTTTTGGATAATAGTTATCAGCCTTTAATGGTAAGGGCCCTTTAACTCATTCTTTTCGTTTTTATTTTTGAATTCTGGCCAAGAGGATGGATCCGAATTTATCAAGCCAACAGTTTTAGGAGAAGAAATTAATATCGTTTTATCAGCTTCATTCTCATTATTATCTTCGTTATTAGAATCTGAATCTGGTATTACTAGTATTTCAACTTCATTAAGTGTTCACTGATGACAGCCGAAGAACTAGAAGGAGCAAAATAGGAAGTGAGCTTTAGGACCTTCTTAAGAAGCACTTCAGTCGTTGCCTCCTCTTCTCTTACTAATTGAATCTTTGTGCTCCAAACAGTTTTTTAAACATGATGTTAAAAAATTATTCAGTTCGTAATAATCCTACGAATGTTTATGGTATGGTAATTGGTAATTTCATATATAATATTATTGTTTACGTATTTTACTTCTTTATTACTTTTATGTGGGCGTCATTGGAAATTTCATCGTACTCTTGAAAAACGGTCTTTACACCTGGCAGCCTTTGAGCCACGAGTGGAGCATACATAGGCGCTCTTCTACAACTTATTGTTGTTTGTTTTAATAGTTATAGATGACATTCGAATTCTTCGTTAAATATTTAATATTCGTGCTCGTATCCATAAAGCCGATGGCGATATTTCTTTCGCCCTTGGACAAGTTTGCGCCCCCTTCACCGTGGCTCTGCCCTTGGGGCGGCTCTGTTTCTGATACATACGCAATATTGTCAAAATCTTCCACGACCAACTTGCATATATGTGGCAGAACTTCGTTGATGCAGCGTTAAATTTCCTCCTTCAAAGTATTGATGATAGACACTTAATATTAAATCACGCAATGAAATGAAACTCAATGGTGTTAAATCAGATAATATTTATGTATATAGAGGGACAATAATGAACTGCAATATGCCTCATGCAGTAATTGCAATGTTTTACTGGCTGTTTTAATTCTGGCTCCGTCTCTTTGAACCCACATGTCGTTTACTTATGTGTCATCCAATTAAGGTAGAAAGAATCTCGTTATAATGTAGCGATATCGAGAACCAGTAACAGTTATTGATTGACCAGCTATATTTTCGAAGAATTATGGTTCAGTAACGCGTCTAATCTGAAAACCGCACTATCAGCGACACGTTGTTTGCGAATGCCTTTCTTTTTGCCAAATACATGTAGATTGTCTTAACTTCAATTGGGACAGTTTTGACAATAAATAAAACCATCGAGGAGAAAATATGATTCATCGCTTAAAATGATTTTTCTCAAAACATCAGCGTCATTATTTTATAATTTTTGAAGTTATGAGAAAAAAAGTTGTAAAAAAAGTTTATTAACAGGTTGCACAATATCTCTTTCAGGAACACCGTAACGGCCTGTAGCTTTGTACATGAAATGGATTATTATTGGTTTTCACTAATATGAAACTTAAGTTTCCTTTAATTCGTACTTTACTACGTCAAATTAAATGAAGGAAAACTAAGTTAAACAATGAATAGGTAATCTTTAATATTAATTCTTCTGAGAAGGTTTCACAACGCCATGGAAAAAACTTTAAACAGAAGAAAAATGCATTGTAAACTAAACACATAAAAAGAAAAACAAAGAAAACAGTGAAAGTTGTTACTCTATAGACGTTTTTGATTCAAAATAAAATAAATTGGCGTATCCAGTTTTCAATCAAATTCTATTAGTACCCATGCAGACATGCAATTTTTGTTTCTTCCATTTTTTCACTTATCTTTCGAAATTGCATTTGTGTCCATACATTGAAATTGGTTCTTGCAATTCTCTTTAATTCGTACTTTACCACGTCAAATTCTCTACTAGTTTCTTTTTCTTGATTCTGCACCAGGTTTATTTACTCAATTATAAAATCAGTTATAAATAAATAAATGGTTTAAACGATACTTCATCAGACAAACCTGTAACAAAGAGCGTTTCTTTAAAAACTGCACAAATGGCGGAATATTACCATCCTGGGACATCCTACACTCCGTGCTGATAGCAAGGAATTTTTACCCCCAATAACAGAATATTAACTAATCACTCCTTTTATACCTAGGGCTACTGTTATAGCAATCCCCTTTTGTATCTAAATCACCATCTAGACACCAGTCAACCGATTATTCGCCAGTTTAACGATAAGTAATGCTGAAAATTACTTACTCCGTCTGTAGAACATTGACATGTAAATTTACTTCATGAAATCATAAGAATTGGATTGTAAAACTTTAGTAGAATTGCGTCAAGAACGAGGGTATATACTCGTGCGAATCCAGCATCGAATACTATGGGATAGTTGATACTGCAGATAGAAGATATTGATAAATTTTTGTAAATTATCTAATATGTCTTGGATAATTATGGAATTTTGGATAAAATATATTATCGTTTATGGTGAATTTAATAAGTCCGAATAATCTTAAACTGTAGCCATCACCGACCAAGGCCCAAATAATTTAAAATAAATTGTAGATAGTAAAAACTATCCGACTAATAAATATTTGTGTATGTATGTTTATATGTATGTATGTATGTATGTATGTATGTATGTATGTATGTATGTATGTATGTATGTTGAGAAATATGACCCATCTTACTGTTGTAATGTCTGAGGAATATTGCTGATGTACATATTTAATTTGTGTAGATGTATTTCAATCATACATACATACATATTACGCTTGTAATTAGTTGTGTAGGAAACAAACTTACTAAATAGTACTTAAAATTATATTCGAACAAAGTTGCTTTTTTATAGAAAAGCAAAGTATTTATCGAAATGCTTACGCTGGGAAAATATTAACCCACTTTAATAATTGGTAAATTTTTTAATGGTTTGAAACTTTTAGTTTATTTTAAACTTCTCGAGTTCTGCTTTCAATTTTTGAAAAGTATAATTATTGCAATGAATATTTATTTTATATAACAATTAAAAGTCAATGACTTCTTCGAAAACAAACTTCGTGATAAATAAAATACTTGATTAACCAGTAAAAAATTAAAGAAAAGTGTTACGAGTAAAGGAAAATTATTTTAAAAAACCTTTTTTAATAAGAGGCAGTATTAAGCTTAAACAAAATTTAAGCATTTAATATAAATTTTACGATGAACCTTTTTAAAATTTATTTACATTGCAGTTGCTTGTCCTGTAAAATAAAATAAAGAAGACTTCTTTTTTAAAAATATGTATTCACTTTTGTATACAAAAAAAAAATAATTTTAGTTTCAAATATTTTTCACAAAATTTCAGTTTCAGTTTCAGTTCAGTTTGTTTTCTTTTTTCAGCACAATGATGCGATTTTTCGTAAAATTTATATTAAAGCTCAATATTGTCTGAGCTTTCCATAAACCATAAAACGATGTAATTTCAAACCTGCATATTTATAAATCAAATTTTTCTAGGAGGAGTAAAGGAATCTCTCACAACAACAACACAAAAATGGCGAACAAATGAAGGAAAACTAAATTAAACAATGAATAGGTAATCTTTAATATTAATTCTCCTGAGAAGGTTTCACAACGACATGGAAAAAACATCAAACAGAAGAAAAATGCATTGTAAACTAAACACATAAAAAGAAAAACAAAGAAAACAGTGAAAGCTTTTACTCTATAGACGTTGATGCTTCAAAATAAAATAAATTGGCGTATCCAATTTTCAATCAAATTCTATTAGTCCCCATCTAGACTTGCAATATTTGTTTCTTCCATTTTCTTCATGAATTATTCGCCGCCACGGCTGGCGCGGATGTAGTCCAATCTGGACGTCCAATTTTCGATGACTTTTTCCAACATTTGTGGCCGTATATCGGCAATAACACGGCGAATGTTGTCTTCCAAATGGTCAAGCGTTTGTGGCTTATCCGCATAGACCAATGACCCTACATAGCCCCACAGAAAGTAGTCTAACGGTGTTAAATCACAAGATCTTGGAGGCCAATTCACAGGTCCAAAACGTGAAATTAGGCGGTCACCAAACGTGTCTTTTAATAAATCTATTGTGGCACGAGCTGTGTGACATGTTGCGCCGTCTTGTTGAAACCTCATCTCCTGGACATCATGGTTATTCAATTCAGGAATGAAAAAGTTAGTAATCATAGCTCTATACCGATCACCATTGACTGTAACGTTCAGGCCACCATCGTTTTTGAAAAAGTAACCAAAAAGGACCAATGATTCCACCAGCCCATAAAGCGCACCAAACAGTCAGTTTTTCTGGATGTAACGGTGTTTCGACATACACTTAAGGATTACCTTCACTCCAAATGCGGCAGTTTTGTTTGTTGACGTAACCATTCAACCAGAAGTGCCCTTCATCGCTAAACAAAATTTGCTTATGAAAATCGGGAACAACGGTAATCTCGTTTTGGGCACTATTTGCAAGCGTTGTTCAGGCGTGAGTCGATTCATGATGAATTACCAAACCAAACTGAGAATAATCACTTGACAGCTGTTAAATTGGTCGCCATCTTGAAAAGTAATGCCAACTTAAAGTTCTATACCTCTATAAAATACACCCTTTATTTACGAAAACTTATATGCCAGAGACGTATTGACAGAAACTCAAATAGATGAAAAAGGAAAATTATACATATAATAAAACTGTAACAGGTACATTTCTGAACATGAAATATTTTTTGAAATATTTGTTGTATATGTATATGTATGTCTGTCTATCTGTGTTCGCATCACGTAAAAACTCAAAGTTCTAGGCCAAACTAATCTATTTTATATTATTGATGAAGAAAAAAGTTGGCTTTCAGAAATTATAAAAAAAAAACCTATTTTGTTTAAGACAGTGATAGGCAAGAGCTAGAAACTGAACCCAGACAATTAAAATTACTAGACCTAAAAAAAGTGTCCTGATAAAAACATAAACTTATTGCATTATTGGAAAAAAATATGTGAGTTGCAACCGAGGGATACTAGTCTTTAGTTTCCCATTTTGACTAAATTTATTACAAAAATCCTTGTTTTACCACATTCTTCAGTAAATGTGGAAACAGTATTTAGGTAAATATAAATAAGAATATAGTAAGAAAGATCTCTATATTCATAAGAACACTATTTTATTGCTAAGATTTGTTGAGTTTTTTGATATATTTTGATATATATTATGACTATTTTTTCCCAAAAATATGACTATTACCTTAAAAAAATCTGGCAGCTATGACTCTGACATCAGTCTTCAACTAATTCAAAGAATTGAAAAAATAACTGTATGTAATAAGGTTATCAATTCATATGTATTTTTTATTGTTTGTTATTTTATTTCTGAACCGATTTTGTACATTTTAATGGCTATTCTTACAGATTGGTTCACTTAACAAAATTTAAATAATAAAGAGTGTCCCCAAACTATACACGAATTTTTAACGTTTCTTTTGATTCGTATCATTTAATTCCCTGAAATTTATATGACAATTATAACCACAAGTATAAAAAATAAAAAAAAATTAAAGGGTGTCCCTATAGAAAAAGAACCGATACAGGCAGACCCTTGAAATTTACACATAAATTTACTATTGCAGCTAGAAGAACAAATAACAAAAAAAATTGTTACACAAACAAACGTCTTCTTAACAGCAACTATTTAAAACTAAAAAGTAGGCAGATGAAACAGATTCGTTGTGGCTACCATTCTAATTTTGCCTATTCAAAGATCTATTTGTCAGTTTATATAAAGTTGCTAATATAATGGTAAAAAGAACGGTATTTCAACTTATATACAATTTTTACAATTCATCACAATTAAAATTTTATTGTAAACTTATTTTATTCAAAAAATAGCATCCGTAAAATCCTTTTCTATTTACCTTAATTCGTTACACTGAGTTTCAAACTGTCAATGCTGTTAAGATAATAGCAATACATACACACTTTTGTCTAATAAATGCAAACTTTTTCACTTATCTGAACTACTGTCTTGAATATTTTGAAGCCAGTTAATAGGACAATGATTTGACGTATGCTAACAATAATCAATTTTTGTGTACAGAAAAAAATTCAAAAGGGAAAAATCAAAAACTTAAACAGTGATTTGACGTATGCCGACAATTACTCAGATTACACAAAAAAAATCAAAAAGGAAAAATCAAAAAATTTAAATGAATTGTCTTAATTATTGTCTGGACGCCAATGCTACGGATACAGCGTTTTTGACAACTAATACCTTTTATTTTATTGGCATGACGTACTGTCAAATGTAAATGCTTGGTTAGAATTCCGCTGCTTAGCAACTAAACGACTTTAAAAGTAATTGTATGTTTAATTTTAGAACCTCATATGAAATGTCACATCGAAAGAAATACTAAAATAAATTTGGATGTGGTATAGCTTGTCTTTCGATCTATTACCTTTTCATGTATAGAAACGGAAGGTTATAATGGCTTGATTATGCTGATATTTGTCTTCGGTTTGCAAGTAGAGTATTTAAAACCGATATCGGAAACCGGTTTTGAATACTTTACTTTTTCTGATCCAGATCCAAAAGTGAATGCAGAATCATATACAAAATATGTATTAATATGTGGCTTTAGTAAGGCACACACACACACTTGCATATGTATGTATACATATTTTGTAGCTGCTTTTTATTTTTGAATAGTGAGCAAAATATAGTTATATTCATACGTTGTAGTTAAAATTTTTGTTACATAAATCTTAAAATAAATAAATTGATGTTTTAAATGTCACCTCCCTGTACTGCTTTTTTTTGTTGCTCTGATTTTTTCATATTTGATAATAAAATTATCACTTTCATCCCGATTTTTAAATTTTAAACTTTAAAAATATTTTTTTTTTTATTATTTTCTTAAAAACTCACCTCTTACAGCTCATTGAAATCCGATTTACACAAAAAAGATTTCTAATATTTTGTGTTGACAACAACTTCTTTCACTTTCTGTGCTTCCAACATTTCCAGTTGTTAGAAATTAGAAATTTCGTTTTCATTTACTTTTTGATTTCTACTATTTTTTCGAAAAGTGGCTGACTTTTTTTCTTATTTAAATTTTGTATTTCACTTAAATCACTGGTGTAATTGAAATGATTATTGAGATTTTGTATTTTTGGATATTGTTGTTATTTTCTTTCTTTTTTCCTTTTCCTTTTAATTGTAATTTTCTTTCTGTTGTTATTATTGATTGTATTAAATAATTTCACATTTTATTTACATTCATTATTTCATACAGAAACACATACAGTGAGTGATTGAACGTATACGGTACGATCGTATACTCCTTCCTACCATTGACCCCGGTTTTTTATTTATTAGTGTTGTTGTTGTTTATTTTGTTGTTGTTGTTTATTTTGTTGTTGTATTGATATCGCGTGCAATCTTACGTTTATTGACCTTGGTATGAGAGCAAGTATGATGTATCAATGAGCGAACAAACAAGCGAACGTAATCTTCATTATCATCGTCGCAATCGTTGGTTGTATGCAAAAAAAAAAACAACAACGAACAAGTTTCTTTCGTGCCGAATTCTTCGTTTTGTTTCGTACACGATCAAAGTTTTTCGCTGAAGTACAAAAACAAAAAGAATATAACAGCGAGTGATTTTGGAAAACTCGGTTGTAAAATATCCGTGTTTGATTTATTACAAGTTGCAGAGATAGTAGGTAGAGTGAGTAAAAGTTGTATGATGCTTGGTTAAGTTGGGTGGATAGTTGTTAGTTGGTTGGTTGTATCATTTGTATTTTTTTGGTGCTTGGTTGGGGGATACGTAAGTAACTTTTTCATTTTCGCATAGGTACTACCAGAAAAAATCGAACCAAAAAAACATTAAATCACTAAAATTTTTTCAAAGTAATCCCGATATTTCCACTAAACAAACGTTTTTAATCAAACCGCTTTTTTATTATTTTTATATATTTTCCAAAAAAAAACTAAATTCCCAATATTTAGTCAAAACATATTTTAAATTCTTAAAACTCGAAATTTTTTTATAATTTTTATACACATGGTGTATTTTATTTTTTTTTTTTTTTTATTTTTTGTATAAAATAAAATCGTATTTTTGTATTAAAAATATCACTACTTTTTTATTCACAGACTTTGTTTATTAATTTTTTATAAGGCATTTAAGAGAGGATGTAAGGCAGTTAATTTTTTGTAATTATATTTTGTTATTATATAAAAATTAAAAAATTAATAGGTTTTAGGCTGTATTTATTTTTTGGCATTTACAGAAAATTTTCACAAATTTAATTTATTATTTATTATTCTTTTATATTTACTAACGATTTTAAAAGCCGATATAGTCAAATCGCTTTAAAAATGTCGCTTTATCTAGCGACCAACTTGCTTCATAATTTTAATAATTTCAATTTATTTTAACAATCAAAAAATCTTTTCTTTAATATTCAACCGAAAAGAGTAACTTTTAAAAACAACTTGGCGCCTTTGCCGATGCAAAGAAGACGTACAAAAAATACAGTCGTTATGTTAAAATTGCATTTGTTTTTAAAACACTTTTTGTACATTTAATTTCCAAATTTCCTGTATAACCGTTCCATACAATAGTCCGATATAGACTAAATTCGAAATGTTGGAATTTGCTCACAATGTGCTCCCCACATCTACGAAACAAAAAAATAAACCACATCATCAAGTTAAAAAATCATTATTGTATGCATTTACTTCATGAGCTCTCTTTCTACTAATTTATACTCTTCTCTAACTCTTATTTTTTTTATGCTCTCTGCCCGAATATGTTTGTTTTTAACAATTTTGTGATGTCAATTTTGTGCTTTCTTGTTTATTGAAAAAAATAAAATACCCAACATTTTATATCGCGAGATGTATTTTTACTTAATGGTAAATATAAAAATAACTAATGTTTATCTAATCATAAGGAATAGCCGTTTCCTTTTTGAAAGTTTTGCCCTCAACTTTTAAAGATTTAAAAAACTGATAGCAGGAGATTTTTATTTTGTTTGACATTGTTTAGATAATTTTTACAGTTATTCACTTACTTACTTATTCCAGATCTTTTTTACCTTTCAGTGTAGAGTTTGTCTACAAACGTCTCGCTAGCACTCTCTGTCCTGGGCCATAGATTTAACTATTCCTTTACCTTTGAAAATAACTGTCATTGTATCCAGCCTTGTAGTTAGCTTTCGCCCTCTAGTACGTAAGCCTTTTGCTTAAAATACTACTTTTGGTATACGACTTTCGGGCATTCTTGCTTCTATCGATACTATTTGCTAGGGGTTTGGAATTGAGGCCAGCTCGAAGTGTCATTTCTAGCTCTATCACGGCGATATTTGCCTGACACTCGTCGTAAGTATTTCATTTCGACCGCTTGCCCCTGTATTACGTTTTTGTTACTATCCATATTAGATAAAAGGCTTATGGTCTGTATGATTCTACTTTTGTGTGGTCTTTTCCTGGTTTAGGAATCATAGTAATCAAAGATACCTTCCACTCTGTGGGAAAGTACTCAAGACGTAAGTTGGCATTAAAAACAAAAATAATAATTCTGCGACCTATACAAAGTGAAAAATTATTGTCGTGATCCTGTCGAAATACAATATAGAATGGATTGGTATAGTAGGCGTGGTACCTCACATACAAAGTGACAAATTGTTATCGTATACCTAGAAAACTAAAATAGGTATAGCCTTAAAACTTTGCACAAGTAACCTTCAGGCTAATGTGCATAGTCTACAAAAATATAGACTGGATTGAAATAATTGGCGTAGTACCTCCCATACAAAGTAAAAAATAATTATCGTGTTAATACAAATAGTATAGCAAAAACCAGATTGGATGGGAACAGTGGGCGTCGCACCTCACACAAAAACTGAACAATTTTTTAAATGAAACTATACCCTTATTTTCATGCAATTCTGGGGTGCAATAGCCGTATTCAGTTTTGCTGTTGCCTCGCCAGATTTTTATAAATTGTACTATATATTTAATTTCAGAAAATTTTCCAATAAAAATAGTTTTGCACCCCCAGGAAATATGTCCTCCTACGCCAGTGATGGTACGATTTAAATTTTTTGTAAAACATAAGCCAATCCAATCACAATTACTGTTGCATATTTTGCTGCAAATCTGATGTTTTTGTTTTTTTTAGTAGTTAGGAGAGTTAAAAGCAAGGCGAATTCATACCAGGTGTGAGCAGTAGGACAACAACTACAACAAAACAACAACTTTGACATTAGATTAGCAGCTATGAAACAATGTATTTTTTGACAAGACATTAGCAAAATAACAGGAGAAAAAACATTCAACTGGGCTATCGACTCCACCTGGTATGAATTCGCCTTGGTTAAAAGGGTACCTGAATTAACATTGTTTTGTCAAAAATAAAACATCGCGTTTATAGTAGAATGTACTCGAAAATTTTTTATATAAAATTTCCTAAGATAGCAATGTCTAAGACACACAAAAATATTGCAATCTCAACAAGTTACTAACCATTTTTGCTTCTAACATTTTTAAAGAAGAGCT
The DNA here is from genome assembly GCA_949628195.1 of Phasia obesa. NCBI lineage: Eukaryota > Metazoa > Arthropoda > Insecta > Diptera > Tachinidae > Phasia > Phasia obesa. The sequence goes on from OX451217.1 coordinate 1,735,933, forward strand.
ACATAGTATATGCAAAGTTGTTTTTCTACCAACAATTTATTCATTATTAATTCAAAATTATTTTATACTAACATATACGAGAACTGCGTGCTATGAAAACCATTTATGGTTCAATTTTAAATTATTCCATCCTTTCATTGTTTTGATTTTTTTCAAAACAATGCAAACAGCTGAACTAAAGGAATGCGTGGAAAATTTCAAGTAACAAATTGTTTCTGCTATTAAAAGTGCGTATTGATTTTTATGTTGTAAAAAAATAAATTCGAATAAGAAAACAAAATGTATTTACAAAAATATTAAAACGAAGAAGAAAAATGGGAAATTTAAAAATGTTCATTTACAAGGCCTGTTAAAAATTTGCAATGAAAAATGTATCTTAAAGTATTGAACTTGTGTATTACGTTTTCAATTTTAATTGCAATTGGATAAAAATCACCACAAAGATTTTTTCAGAAAAAAAAAAATGTCAATACATGACCCATATTATTAATAAAAGAAGAAAACTTAAAAAATTTTCGATAAAAATATTAAATCAACAAAGAGTATTACATTTATTTATAATGGGTGGTTCTGTTAGTCAAATTTTTCGTTCTGGCTCTGCCTTGCTATCACATCGTGATGGTCACAAGGTATCAAAGGCTACCGAAGAAAAAATTAAGACTTTATTTGAGATTTTGCGAGCCAACCCCAAAATATCGATACAACCATTAGAAAGTTTGCTATTAGAAATTCCAAAGGTTTGTTTTGCTGAATTTTTTTATTTTTGTGTTTGATATCGTTTTTTTTTTAATTTCTACAGAACGAAAACATTTTGGTCATTCATGATGATTGTGGCTTTAATATTCTACAACGTAGTGTGGGTCTTAATCACATCGAATTAACTAAATGGCTTTTGCAACGTCATCGGCCCGACCTTAATCGAAGTCCCTGTTCGCTACCGTTGCATATCGCCTGTCTAAAGGGCCACGAGTCATGTGTAGAGCTGCTCCTCAAATATGGTGCTCGTATAGAGTGTGATTCGCGAATGTGTTTTCCCGGTTGTCACAGTCCAAATTGTGAACTTTTTCAATACAATACCAGCCACTATGATGATGTTGAATATCGGGATCGCTTTGATAATTCGAAACTACAAAACGCGATTTGTTATGCAATTGACGGCGACCAGATAAACGTACTTAATATATTGGTACAAAAATTAGACGACCCCTGGGTGAGCTTTTTTTTGTAAACAAATTGGAGTAACAATTTCTAAAATTTATTTAACTACCCTTTTGCAATTATAACAATAAGATATTTTATTAATGTATACGCAAGTATTATTGCAGCAAGTATTTATCTATTTTTGGTAAGGAAATGTACATATAAAATATGTTCCGGATTTAAGAGAAAAAATAGTTAAAAGTTTATATTTACATTTTCAAGATCTTAAAACAGATAAAATTCTCAAAAATTTAAATTGATGAATTCAACCTAATATTCCTTTAAATAAAAATCCATCCCCAATAACAAAAAATAGTTTAAAATCCCTAATTGTCGGTTAGAAAAATCAGAGCATTACGATCCTATCACAACATATGTGTACCTCCATAAAATCAATTGTAGTGCGCTATAATGCGCTGTAGTGTGTCAAAGAAAACAAAATTTAAATCATGGCATAATTGATAAAAGTTTATATTAAATATTTACCTTTTATTGGCTAAAGATTTCGATACATAAAAGATAATAAAGATTTCGATAATAAACAACCACACTCTATTATTTAATTAGTTTTACATCATAAATATTTAAACTATTCTCCCAGTCAAATAATTATATGTCAGTCAAATAACTATATGTGCAAAATTGATTTCTTTGGACCTTATATTATACTAACGGTAGAGTTGTTGTTTTTGGTATACACATTATCTTATAATTACTTTATCTTTTGTTGTTGTTTGTTAAGTTTATTTTTGCACCGCATTCGTAATACATACAGCTATTTTTGATCAAGCATGTCGAAAATCCCGTGTAAAATTTTTATATGTGCAAGATTTATTATTTGACTTCTAACTGGTGCCAAATCAACGTATCAGCACATAAAGCGAAGAAATCGCTCCATAAGTTAGTATAATGGATAAGCAAATACATAATATGAAAAACAAATCAAATTTTTAGGAAATTTTTAGGAAAATACCACGTAAAACTGAATTAACAGATGAAAAAAGTGGTTTCATCAAGGGAACGAGCCAATCCGGCAATAAAGTTGACCAAATTGCTGTTTATGTAAAGAAAAAGCGTAGCACGAAAATAAATTTCTTGAAAAATTCAGATGACTACGGTATTAATAAACGTAGCGCTCAGATATGCACTATTGATGATAGGAGCAAACGGCGCATACAGCAGTTAGCAACTAATATCCACATGAGTTGTAAGCAAATAAAAGAGCAACTTGGTCTAAATGTGACTAAACAACGTGTTCATCAAATAATAAGACAATTTTAAGACCATAAATATGAGTATTGAGTGCCTAAACTATGTCTAAAACAACGGCATAAAAATGCACATATGGTATTTTACGAAAAGTATAAATTTTGGGATGATAAATTTCAATCTATGATATTCAGTGACACCAAAAAAATTAATTTGGAGGTACTAGATGGTCCCCACAAAAAATAGATGGACGTAAGACGCCCACGGGAAGCATGCCACAATCGAATTCATGGTGCAGTATCACTCAATGTACGGGCGGTATTTTTTTATCTAGATAGAAGCCAAAAATAGGCTTTGCACTAGGAAAATTAAATGCCGAAATCTACATAGATTTGTTACAATGCGAATACCTTGATTTTGCTGGTGATTAACAACGCGATAACTGGACTTTCCAGCAGGATAATGCACCGATCCACATGGTGAAGAATATAAAGGCGTTTTTTAATTTTCGACAAATTGACTTGCTCAAGTGTTCTGCTTTAAGCACAGACCTCTATCCCATCGATGATCTATGGTGAATACCTTCTGCCAAAATTCATACATCTTGAACACATTCGGCTGCAATTAAATTTAGCTGGTGCCTGCCAGAGAATCAATTAAATTTTTCATATAAAAATAATAAGCGTGAATTGGCGCTTTTTATCATTGAATCATATTTTTCACAGTGTCGATCTAATGACGGGAAGTCCCGCTGTGACGGGAATCACCGCATTTATTATTTTGATAGATTAGTTTGCTGTGTCGAACAAATAGCGGGTATTCCTGCCCTAAGGGAATTTCCGCTATTTGTTTTCAAGTGTTTAGTTATATTTGAGATAATAATTGCGGGACATCCCGTCGTCATTAATATTAGAAAAAAACAAAATATTAAAAAAAATTTAATTTAATTAGGTATTTATTAATAAATTATTTTTAACATTTTTTATGTGGTAATTTTCGAAGCAACCATCGGGACATAGTGCCGGCTTATCTGCACAAGTTTTGCATTGGAAACTTGTTTCTTTTCTCATCTCTTTTGAAAACTTTTGTTTTTGCTTGACCCCTGATATTTTTGAGGAAATGGAATTTTCTCCGCAAAGTGCTGAACAGTCAAATCTACTACAGACGACTCACTTTTTTGTTTTTGTGGGCGTCCACTAGTTGTTACGAAATTGGCAAGATCCTTTCCTTCAGCTACACTAGGTGGTACTTTGAATAAAGTTGTGATCAATTCATCTCGAAAGTCTAAAAAGGACTTTTTTGGATGAAACTGTTTATAAATAAAGTAGGCGTTCCACACACACATGTCCAAGATGTGAAACAGCACCTTCTTATACCATCTTATCGTTTTTCTAGGACTGGAATAATAAGACAACAATTGGTCGGCTCTATCAATTCCTGCCATATTCTCATTGTAAGCAGCAATGTCTATTGGTTTCATTTTCTTTACTCATCTTCTGTTCGAAACTTCGATAAGACAAGGATGATGTGACGTAGTTATGGAAAGAACACCGCGTCTGTCTTTCCATTTCATCACATAAACATTTCCTGTTCTTCTCCAAATTATTTCCCCTTTTCTCAGTTTTTTACTAGTTACACACTTTGGGCTTGGCTTCCGGTTGAAACGTAAAGTACCAGTTGAGTGGGTTTTGAAGTAACGTATGACACAAATCAACACTGTTATAGTAGTTGTCCATATATAAATGGTGACCACAGTTGAGGTATGGATTCATTAGCTGTAGGACTACAGCTTTTGTTTTTGAGCCTGACACCACTTCAATATCTTTTCCAGCGTACATTTTAACATTTAGAATGTAGCCATCTTTAGTCGCAAGCTCGTAAAACTTTATTCCGTACCTAGCTCGCTTTCCTTTGTTATATTGCCGGAAAGATAATCTTCCTCTAAAGAGCATGAGAGATTCATCCAAAGACAATTATTTGCCAGGTGTAAAATTATTTTGAAAATTTTGTAACACTAAATGAAGCAGTGGCATTATTTTTTCTAGCTTTCCTGCTTTTTTATCTTTTTCATGTGATGCATGGCAGCTGAAGCATCTGAGAATTTGCTGGAAACGCCTGCCAGACATCACAGCGCCAAATATTGGTTGGTAGTACAAAATGCTCTTTGCAAACATTTTTTTAATTGTAGGTTTTTTATTTTGACCTTTTAGTAGGCATAAGCCCAGAAACTGCAACATTTCGTCGTTTGAAATTTCAGCAAAAACTATTTTGGGTCGCTTTCTTGTTGATGGTGTTATTATTCTGCATAAGAATTACTCGATGAAATTAATAAATTTATTATATCTTCATTAAAAAATCATTTTTTAAATAACAATAGTGGTGATGAGTCACTTATTAACTTCGCCTTGGATTCCCCAATTTTCGTTGAACGGAAAAGATGGTATAGATAGGTCTTGTATTCTCGTGCCAAATTTCATCAGGTTCACAATTCACATTACTCTGTAACAAGTTCATCAAATTCACTATCCCCATCATCTTCAAGACTATGTTCATCTACTTCACTGACAACATCGCTTTTATCAGAAATGTTATATCCTGCAAAGTCATTTTCATCCGATGAACAGAACTTCCAAGTATTTCATCTATAAGTTTTTGCAAATTTTTATTAGCCATATTCAATTCAATTCAAAAGTACGTTGCTTGAAAACCGTTTTATTTTTTTAGCCGTAATCTACCTGCAGCAACTGATCACACTCAAAAACTCAATTAATTTGACGTCGATGTATATCTTATACATATTGTGCGGGAATTCCCGCAATTTGTTTCATTGAAGACGTTTACACGAAAAAAAACACAGCAAAGGCATAAGAAAGATGGAAGTATACAGTAAGTTTAAATGGCAATTATCATGTTTAATTGGAGTTTGGTTGTTAGTTTAACAATCCAGCAACTCTATTGCTGTACAATGGTAAAAATATATCAGTATGATGGTTAATAAATTTGATTTGAATATAAGCGGCAACTCCCGTCATTAGTTGATGTGAAGACAAAAGAATGACGGGAATTCCCGCAGTTAAGCCGAATGTGTGAAGCTATACGACACCTGGAAACAGCTAAAAAAATGACATATTGGTTGAATGGGTCAATATTGATGTGTCTGTCCTGAAAAAACTGGTGGAGTCAATTCCCCGTGATGTCAAATTGGTCAGGATACACAAGAGTATATATAAAACTTTTATTTTGTGACTAAAATAATATATATATATATATATATATATATATATATATATATATATATATATATATATATATATATATATATATATATATATATATATATCTATTAAATAAAATTTTTGCACATATAAATATTTTCTATAGAGACTTAAAGCTTTACTTTTTTTCCATGTTAGAAAAGTAGATTGTTATATTTTTTTTAT